>BJCM01083089.1:0-11139 GCA_018326385.1 Flaveria bidentis | reverse complement strand
AAATCAAGGTAAAATTCGAATCCCTTCTTCATATCCTGTTAACACTAAAATTTTGGTTGGTAATGGCGACTATGTACCTATCGTTCGGTCTGGAACCGGTTTTCACCCAACCCCAAACCGAACCTATATCCTTCCCAATTTACTTTACAGCCCTAAAATTATTAAAAATCTAATCTCGGTTAGACGTTTTTCTCGTGATAACCACGTTTCAGTTGAATTTGACCCCTTTGGTTTTTCCTTGAAGGACCTCCACACTGGCAGACTTCTTTCCCGCCACAATAGCACTGGGGACCTCTATCCATTCACACCACCACAGCTTCCATTGTTTCATGCTCTAGAACATAAATCATTGTAAGGTTATCAATTGTAATACTAACTGTATGTTTGTTTAATTCTTTTACATAGTTGATTGGGGTTACAACACTCAGAAAGAGAGGGAGGAGGCTGCAACTTATTCCAGAATTCAAGTGCTTCAGCTCTCTGATTTTACCAAAAAGTTAAAATGAAGGTATCTTCTTAAATTCTTTGTTTCATTTTCATTTCTTGTTTCATTTTGACACAAATGGAACAAATATTTTTTTTTTTATTTAAACTGATAAAACAAATCTTCCCATACACGAATGCTTTAATTATACGGATTAAAATATGATTAGTTTCATGGCTGTATCATCCCTGCCATGATTATTTTCATGTCTGTATCAACCCCGCTCACTTTCATGTTGAATATAATTTTCTTTCTTACTTTTTTTGGGTCAATTTTGTTTTAACTATTGTTTGCTTAACTTCTAACCTGTAATCTTAAACTGCAGTGTTTTCACCCTTTTTACTAGCAACTTGTTTCACCAGCCCCAATTTTAAGCTAGATGATATATACATTTTGGTTCATCTACTATTATAACTATTATTTATGTATTTTTGTAGCTACAAGGGCGACAACCATGACCTATTCTTTTAAAAAATTGGTTGATTTGGGCAAACACAATTGCATACAGGTCCAATTGTGTCGATCCAAATTTTCAAACAGGTCAATTTGGGGCTCAAAAGTATATAATGGACCAAAACGCTCTTGTGAACATATATTTCTCTCTTTTTATACATATATTTGACGTATTTTTTCACCAAGTGTTTGCATATTTTTTCTTTCTCCACGACAACCGGTATCATGAAATCGTAAAGAGTGCTCGTTCTAGAAGTGGAATGAAGTGCAGAGGAAAGTTGATCCCAAGTGTTTGATGTATTTTAAGATAATATTATGTAAAACTACGTTTCAATGATTTGTACTAATGAGAAACTATTGTATCGGATTTAAAAGAAAATATTATTGTGTCATACTTAACTAAGCTATTATTAAGAGAAAAGATTAACACTTAGACGATCTGGTTAAATGTATAGCATTTTTAACTGAATTGCAATATACTTCATATGTAAATCTCGCTTGATAGTTGAATATTTTTGTTGATTTGACATCTTGAATGTTTAGGTGATCTTGTTTGTTTTTTTTTTCGGTTATGATTTTGATCCCACCATTACTAGCTAACATTTAATACTCATGGTCTCACTATGTTCAACTCCCTTGTATTATTTTTTTCAAATTGTTTCAAATCAACATGTAACGTGTTAACTTCCAATAGGACTTCAATTTTATATCTTTAATAAAAGTGTAAATGGAGGTGCTACGTGTCAGCATCACAATTATTTTCATCAATTTTTTCTCGCATCTTTCTCCTATTAAATAATTACCTTAATTACTAATAAAATTATTTTAATACATTTTGATATATAATAAGTTAAGAAAGAAATTTATTTATTAAGGTAATTTCTAAATAAATTGATATTTTTAATAAGTTAATTTTTTTAAAACAAAAAATAATCAAATCTGGGAGTTGTAATAAGAAACTTTTTTAAAAATAACATTTTTATACGGTTTGTTTTAAAATAAAATGTTTATTTTTTAAAAAAAATTTAAAAAGTTGATATCACTGTTTTATTATTTATAATTATTTTTGATACGTAATTTTAGTCATATAATATCTTGAAATATTATTTTATAATTAATAAATTTATTATATTAATATTTTATTTATTCGGCCCGTGTAATACACGGGTTTACTAAAGCTAGTATGACAAAATAGTAACTAGAAATGTCAAATGACAACATCACATTTACTCTTAAATTTTTTTTCCGTTTCTCTCTCCTATTAAATAACTCAATTAATTACTAATTATAATAATTAATTCTATTTTTTGATTATAAATTATTTTTAAAAAGATTAAGAAATATATCTTTTTATTAATGTTTATTTATAGAGAAACAAATTTTTATAAAAAGATAATTTCTAAAACGTACATTGTACTTTTTTAAAAACTGATAAAAATGACATTTTTTTAAATATGTTTTGTTTTAAAACTAAATGTTTGATTTATTTTTTAGAAAAAGAAAAGAAAGTATAAAAATATTTTTTTTTAAAACTGATATCATTGTTTTATTAGTTATAGTATTTGTACATAATTTAAATCACATATTATTTAATAATTAATAAATTTTCTATTTTATTTAATATTATATTTATTCAACCCGTATAATATACGGGTACACTAAAGCTAGTGAAATGATATAAATCAAACATTTGATTTAATATGCTGCGTGTACAATCAACGCCTTCTAGTTTCTTTTATTATCACAAGTCACCTTCAACTTAAAATCACAATTATCATCACTAATTGGTTTTCATATATATGAACAATAACTATTTAATATTTGTAAATAAGCAACTATCTTAGCTGATTCGCTGCTATCAAATTATAATAATAAATATATATTTGAAACGTACATGTTTTACAAAAATTATTCAAAATGAATTTGTCTTTAAAATAGCCCACGCATTTAATACCTTAGGTTATTAAAGAAACTGTCATCATAAATGAACCTATACATTTTTCCCACCTCTAAATCCATCATACAAACGTCCTCTAAGTGCATTTGATTATAATAATAGTCCTCAAAATTCTTTAACCTGAAGAGTATTGACCACATCGTTTCTTAATCGTGAATTGCAACAATGACGTTTAAAAGCTACCCTTATTAAACTTACAACATTCAAACTCTTATGATTATTCCGGTCAAATATGTACGTGATGTATGAAAATAAAAGTAAGAAAGAAAGGGTTGAAGAAAATATTTAAACTTCTTATCTTGCTTTTTAAGCAAAAGAACTAATCTATCTATTCATATGAATTTAAAACATTTTACATTGACTTTTCACTAATAGAACTACGTGTCTACGAATTGACGAAGAAGAATAAATACAAATCTATTTTATTGTAAACATGAATGACAAAAATCATCAAACTCCCCACATCATTCTTGCAATTAACTGAACGATTGTTTAATAGCATACTAATAATTCCATTAAAAGGATTAAGACGAGTTTATCAAACAAGTTCATCAAGCCTCTAGTTTTAAAATACAAAATGATTTAATTACTAAGAGCTTGTTTGACGATTTCTGAATAATTAAATGTTGAACTAATAATAGGTTTGAACTATTAAGCGTTGAACCATTAATAAGTTTAAACTATTAAAAACTATTATATCGGTTAACTATTTAAACGCGAATGTTTGACCGATCCAAATAAGATTTGTTTAACCAAGTGTTGAATTTGGTTCGTTCACTTTGAGTGCAACGAAGATTGCAGTTTCTCCACAAACCAATTCATTTGGATTAGAAAGAGAGATATGGGCGATCTGTATGCGTTAGACTTCGATGGAGTTCTCTGTGATAGTTGCGGAGAGAGTTCAATCTCTGCTGTTAAGGTATCATCAACAATTTCACACACACACACACACACACACACACACACACACACACACTCTTACTTCCCTAATTTCTTAAATCGAATTCGTGTGTTTGATGTACGTGTGTATGTCCGTATGATCATCGATCGAACAATGTTTGAGTCCTGATTAACTGATTGATTGATGCAGGCAGCGAAAGTGAAATGGCCTGAGTTGTTTGCTACCGTCGATTCATCATTGGAAGATTGGATTGTTGATCAGATGCACACCGTAAGCTTTGTTTGTTGTTTTTTGCTCAAAATTAGGTTGTATCTGTGTTATCATCTCATCTATTATCGTTATATTTTACATACATGTGTTCAGTAATGGTGTTTTTGACCTCATAATGTTACTTAGGATTAGGGATGTGTTGTTGTTGGACTGTATTGCTAGAAGTCAAACATAAAGTCAACTCTATGTTTGACTTCTCTGGATGTCAGTAGGAAGTTAGTACTGAAAAGACCTGACTAAGAGTGTGCATTCTCTTGTTACTTTGTTTTCTGTTATAACCGTTTAAGGTTAGTTAGAAGGCGTATGAAAGAGGCGAAGCGAGAATGTGTTAAAAGTCAGTTGAGACTTTAACAGTCTTCAGTTCGTTGATTCTTATTAGTAAGCAAGTTTTTAATCATTGATGATATTTCTTTTATTATAAGTTTTTGATTCTCTATATATACATCTTTGGTGTTTAAGGTGAATCAGTTTAAGATTCAGTTTCAACATATTTCGCAGTTGCAATTGATTGTTACTGTCTGTCTTCAAATGCGTGAAAATTGTATATTAGGAAATTGTGATTGTGGCAGGTACGGCCTGTTGTGGAAACTGGATATGAGAACCTGCTGCTTGTGAGATTGCTTCTGGAGATTAAGATCCCTTCATTGCAAAAGTCATCAGTATGCACATATATCTCATAAACGTTTACTACTTTGTTACCTAATGGTATAACATTGTGAAAGGGATTGAAACATTATTGTTATAATGTTATGAAATAATGTGTAAGGTGGCAAAAGGCCTCACAATTGAGGGTATATTGGAGAACTGGTCTGGTATTAAACCGGTGATAATGGAAGAATGGAATGAAAACAGAGAGGAACTTGTAGATCTCTTTGGAAAGGTTAGGGACGAATGGATGGAAAAGGATTTGGCTACATGGGTTGGAGCAAACAGGTGATTTAGATTATCCTATGGGTTGGAACAGGTTGGGCCAACCCATAACACTTTTGTAAAAGAAATTTGTAAATGGATGATACCTATTAGAAGGCTTTTTATGCATTAGAATAAACTTTGGATGACTTCTGACCCATTTGATCTGTTTCCTTGTTGGATGATACCTTTACAGGTTTTATCCAGGTGTTCCTGATGCCTTGAAGTTTGCTGGTTCACAACTCTATATAGTTACCACAAAACAAGTAATTCCTTTTTCATACAAAAGTTACTACATTTTCATTTTGTGAATTAATGAATGTTCCATGTTAATTTATTTTTAAAAAGAAAACTGATAATATTACATTTAAAACAGTCCCTCTATCTTGTCACTCTTGAAGAATATTTTTAGTAATTTCCGTGCGGTATGTTTGTTTTAGGGCCGTTTTGCTGATGCGTTACTTCAAGAACTTGCTGGAGTTACCATACCACCCGAAAGAATATACGGCCTTGGATCCGGGTAACTGGTTTTTTACTAGAGGAAGCTTGTTAGAATATAGATCCATGTTTTGATTCTTTAACAAGAACTTGTTTTTCATTCACTTTTTTTTCTTCTAAATTAGCCCCAAAGTAGAAGTGCTGAAGATGCTTCAAAAGCAACCAGAACACCAAGGCCTCACACTACAGTAAGGGTTCAAATTCGACTTCCAGTTTTGTATTCAATAGCTTTGAAATTTCAGTTCATTTCTTCTTTACTTCACAATTTCTCCTCAATTTACCAGCTTTGTGGAGGACCGACTAGCAACACTGAAAAATGTCATCAAAGAACCCGAGCTAAATGGGTGGAACTTGTATCTAGGTAACCGACAATCTAGAACAAAAAGATGACAATCTTCTTGTGTATCATCATTTTGATTCTATAAGTGTACTGTAATCTTAAATATGACAATCTTCTTGGTGCCACTGGTGAATTTGGTTTGTACTGCGTAGGTGATTGGGGTTACAATACTCAGAAAGAGAGGGAAGAAGCTGCAACTTATTCCAGAATTCACCTGCTTCAACTCTCTGATTTCACCAATAAGTTAAAATGAAGGTATCTTCTCAAATCCAAAAATTTTTAGTTTCATTTTTGTTTCTAGTTTCATTTGAATGCAAATGGAACTAATAAATTGTTGTAAATTTACATTACCAAAACTATATGTTCTCCGGTAAGGCTGAAGTTTTGTTGTGTTCTTTTCCCTTCTGTTAGCTGCTAGACACATTGACCTTTCTTTATTGACAGAGAATCCATCAGGAAAATCCCAAAGGAATTCAAGAGAGTTTAAACGAGTGTTTAAACATGGAGTAATGATATCTTTTTCGATTGGATAAACACTGGATCAATTATTTCTAAGTTACATATATAGAAAATAGAAACCATATAATAAAGATGAAACTGAAACTAGTTGCAAACTCATACACTATCAATTAAACTGCAAAATTTACCAAAGATAGATGGCAACAATTGGAAGAAAATGAAATGAATAGACAGAAGAATTATTACTCGATTTTGAATTATAACTCGGTTTTCAGGATGGTATCATTTGAGGAAGTAGCTCGTTTTTTCTTGCCTTTGTGTAGTTTCTTTAGAAGATCATCGTATGGTGGATCTCCTGGTCTTCTGAAAAACCGATCCCCCATCTTAATTTCATACGATTCTGGCTGACTCAGTACAAACTCTTTCACCTGAACACAAACAAATATGAAACTCAGTCATCAACAAACTTATGTGGTTCAAAACATGTTCAAGTTGGTTAAGTAGTAACGAAAAGTTCAAAATATGTTCATGTTGGTTAAGTAGTAACTAGTAACGAGTGACCGTTAATGGATCCCTAATTGATCACTTGAAATGAAGGGAACTAACCTCATAAGTGTTTTGGGCATTTTGTAATGAGAACATTACAGTAGTAATATCAAAACCCATGAAAGTGACTCCAATTGCTCCAGTTCTTGCAAGATTGGTCCATTTTTCTGCAATGTCTGATACCATATCCTGCACATGTAGCAACAAACAGTTTGTATTAGAGTTTGTCATTAGACAATTTGGTTGATGATATCTGAACCCATCTTTAAATGACAATATCTTCCTTTCTCTTAAAAAAAAAGAAACCACATTGTAAAACCACAACAGTTAGGTTCGAATATTAGAATATGTTATTAGTATTAACTTTATCATTATTTTTTTTCTCTTATTCACTCACAAACTATTAAAATATATTGAAAAAATTATAGGATTTTAAACAAGAGTTTCCCCAAAATGCAAATTGAACAATAAATTTTTTATATTTTTCACTCACAATCACTTATAACCATATCATATAATATAAGGAATACATTCATATAATTATAGGGAACCTGCTGCGAATGCTCTTAAGAACAAGTGCAACCATCAAATTATTCCAATACATCACTAATTATTGATTTTCTTTCTACCATATAATGCAATATGAATCCAATCTATACAATAACAAAAGGATGTATGTATAGGTCATCAAGTGGATGTGTTAATAACTACAACATTTAAACCTCAACGCCTGTATCTCTATGAAAATATCAAAATTCAGATTCAATCAAGGTATTAATTTAATCACCAAAACATCGTTTTGAATCATATACTAATATCACCAAATTGAAACAGTAACCCCAAAACTAAACAATACACGAATACAATCTGTTTCATTACTTGTTTAAGCATAATTCAACATCTACGTTATAGTGTCATCAGCTTAAATCAATCGATTTGATCACCAATATCAGATCTAATTACAAAGATAACGCTAAATTCTAAATGCATTTACACAAATTGCAAACTGATTCAATCAGATTTGAAGAAGATTCAGGTTACCGGAGTGCGATTATCGGTTAACCGCAGCTTAACGAAGCCATACGACAATCCGACCTGCCGTTTCATGATCTCCTCTTGCATCTGATTGAAATCCAAATCCGAAAAGTTGTCGGGTGGCGGATCAAACTCTTCCTTCGTCATCTTCTTCTTCTGTCCCCATTCTATCCACGCGTCATCTTCCTCGTTGTCCTCCACGTCGTGGAGGTCGTCGGGAATGTGCACTCGCTTCTTCGTCCCGACAACGCCACTGTTACCGGAGACGATTAGGAGGAGCACGAAGAAGAGGAGAAGTGTCGCCGGCGACATTGATCATGCGTTTGTTTGTGTGTTGAATGTAACGTGTGTTAGCAAGTGTAGTAGCTATCAGCTTTGCTATAATTAATGTTGTTACGTTTTACGTAAACACTTGTGGTGCATGTTAGCTCTAGCCTTTAGGGGGGGAGTTATTTTATGTGAATTAATGAATCGTACTATTTTTTTTAAAACCTGAGTTACACATCGGTTTGTTTTATACTAGATATCATTAAATTTACGTCATTGATCTCATTCCAGTTGCCTGTTTTTACGATTGGCTCTTATGCCAGAGGAATCTAAGGACTTTAATTTCACCAACGACATTTGTGACATTGGTAACTATATGATCAAAAATCATTTCGTTTTTGTTTCTCCATAAACAATAAATAGTCGTCTGTATCACCGTGCATGTGCCATTCTTCCATGTTGGTGATATGTTTTAAATTTTAATCTATCTAATGTTAAAATTGAAATCACGGTTCGCTAAGAGGAGAGTGAGCCGGTTTTTTTTTTCTTTAGGGTTTTTCTTATTATGTTATTTCAGCTTTCTTTAATTTTTCTTAATTTTGATGTTGTCGTCTATTTTTTTCAGTTTTCTTTAGGGTATATGTGGATATAACTCACATACCCACAAATTTAACTAGTGAATATTTGTTAATATTCCTAGGTTGGGGCTTATTTTTTTGTCACCGGAACCAAGGAGTGGTGTTTTCATCCGGGGTCGAGTTTTCTCCACTCCCTCCTGGGTCCACCCCGCGTCCTCTGATATGTTTTTAACTCTTACCACTAAAAACAAAACCAAATGGCAGCCGATAATTACGTACCTTTTTAGATGTAAAATTGACAAAAAAATGATTGAAACAAAGCATTATATATTGATCAAACCCGAACAAAAAGTAAGCCCGAGTCGTTTGTGCAACTTGGAACTAAAATGATCAACAAGTTTAGTTTTACAACTTAAACCAAAAGCCGTTCTAATACTTTTCAATTTCGGTTAAATGGTTTTTTTAACATGCGACTAAACTTCTTTATACTGGTTAAAGAAACTAACATTTTCCTTATTAGGAGTTAAAACAACTAAGTGTCGACTTGTTGTCAACATGAAGCAAAAGTGGTTATTGCCGAGTTCAAAAGAGTTAGCTTAGAGTTTTGCCCGACATTCTTGTATTAGTAGCGAGCATAGGAAAGCTCGGATTTTCCGAACCATTATGATTGATTTTTGCATCCTTATGTGCCGGTTTCAACATTGAAGTAAAACTTATAACAAGAAGTTTACCAGACGTATAATATATTATTAGCTTCCTTACTTATAAATGTCTTTTAACCTTTGTTCACTCATTCACCTTAGACAACTTTTATTATCATTTATCTTTAGTTAAATTACAAACACAATACTTCAAATGTAGATATCGTATTCGCAATTAGCTTAAATTAAATAAATTATATTTCATGATGGAACTTTAATCAATGTAATACATGAATTCTTACATTAACAGAACCATGAAATTAACACACTTGGAAAATAACTTTACAAGATACAAAAAGTAAAAAACAAACATCAATGATTCTTAAATTTTGAAATGAAAGAAAGGGAATAAGCGTTGTCATGAACAAAGACAATAATAGTTCAAGTGATGGAAACATTATAAATTTATTATAATACTAAATTACACATATTCTTTTTTAATTTATTTTTCGGTTTCTATCCATTGTTTTACATTGGTATCTTGATATTCGTGTTAAAAGTAAGAGAAACCAGTTAGATTTATATTGTAGGGCACCCTAAGGTAGTGTAAGAATGTAAGAAATCCTGGTACTAAATATATTAAAAGATTAAGAGTTTAAAACTTGGAAATATATGAATGTATGTTATGCGTATTTTTTCTAACTAAATTTATTTAAAATATATGAATGGATATAACTTTTTTCTAACTAAATTTATTTAGAAATATATGAATGTTTTTCAAAAAGTTAGATTTATATTAAATAAGTATTAGCTAAATTTATTTAAAAATATTAAAAGTTATAAAAACCCCAAATAAAAGTGGTGTAATTTCACATTATTGTTAATTTTATATGTACTGTTAACTTGGATATACCATTTAAAAATTTACACATGGACCACGGTAATAATCTTTAAACAAATACCTCTACTGTTTTTAGAGTTAAGATGATATTGGATAGAACTTTTAACTGAGAATTAGAAGAGTACATAAGGTATAACATCTAACCGAACCATTATATATTACTGTATTCTTGTGTGATATATTTTTATTTTATTTATGAGCATCCGCATGAGTTGTTATAAAATGTTTATAAGGTTCTATAGCTTTTGGTTCTTACGATATTAAACAATATCCATTTCCCAAGATTAAAAGTATGGTAATATATTGTCATGTCCACAAACTTAAAGAAATTAACCGAACTGATTTGTCAAGTTTGTATTAAGAGGATTTCAGTAAGGGAGTTGGTAAGAAATTACAAGATACATTGAATGTAGATGGAGGCCAATGAGAAAAACAATACAGGGATGAAACCACAAATGTGATAAAATTTTATTGGTCAGATTTAACTTGAGACTTAAAACTTATTAATCCTAACTGCATTTAAGCTTTGTTTACAAATAGGAAATAAAGGGGTGAAAAAATCCAACTAAGTTTGTACAAATATTTAAGTTTTTTTATTTTGATATTGTATGATCTAGCCTTTGGTCAAACTTATTTATTCGTAATACAAAGCCTGATGTTTAGATTTAAACTGGTATTGATCCTGTTTAGCGGCCGGAGAAAACATGATTAAGTTAAGAAAAATTGGATTTTAATAATATAAATTATTGATTATTGAGAAATATTAATTTCAACTAACAATTTGATCAGTAATAATCTAATTTTTAATTTTGTTACTAATAACCATCCTAGTTTAACTGTCCGTTAAATCTGTTAGTTTTATAACGTATCATGTGAACTGGCTCCTAACATGATATATAT
>BJCM01083047.1:0-12671 GCA_018326385.1 Flaveria bidentis | reverse complement strand
CTTTTGGAAGGTAGTTGATAAACATATTTCAGCAGCTTTTGGAAGGTAGTTCCATTGTTCTTTTGGTTGTTATTTCTTGATGATAGCTTGTTCAAACACATATGAATGATCCTATGTTCTTGGGTTTGTTAAAATAAAGTAAAGAACCTTAATTTTCAGATTATGAATCATAATGTTGAGGCTTTAATCCGCTGCGTTTTCATGTTTAAATGATTAAACAACTTTGATTATGGTCTAACAAACCCAACAATTCCAACCCTCAAATTTGGAAACCAAAGCAGATTTTAAATCCTGGAAAATCAAATTCAAGAATCATGTGCACTACACTGATTCTAATTTGTGGGTATTAATAACTAAAGGTCCTTATATTCCACCATCTGTTGGGCTAGATTATAAAGACAACTATCAACCCATAAATACAAAGGTTCTATCACCTAAAGATGTTAAAAAGGTTAAAGTTGATATTAGAGCATACAAATTACTTAGTAAGGCTTTACATGAAGATATACTAATCAGGTTTGAGAACTACAAAATAACAAATTCCTTATGAAAGATTTTGCATACTCTCAATAAAGGGAGTGATGAAATCAAAAGCATAAGGAAGGATACTCTTCGCTCCCAATATGAATCATTCTATCATATTGAAGGTGAATTAGTTCCTTAATAACTCCACAATTTTATGCAATTGGTAACCGAGATAAACATCTTGGAGTTAAAGTATACCAATGAGGAGTTAAACAAAAAGATGCTCCATACTTTGCCTGAAAGTTGGAAGCAGACTGTGTCCATGTTCAAGAACACCCTTGATCACAAAACTATTGGTTTGGATACATTGATGGCTAAAGTTGTAACGCCCAGAATAAAGTTGCAACGAGCCAATTAATAATAATGGGCTTAGCCGAGATTATTTAAAGAAAATAAGCGGGTAATGGAGTATGGACTAAGTAGACCTTGCGGGATATGTGTTTGGTGAGTTTAAGGTCCCGGGAACGTCCGGTATATATAAACGGATCAGCTTGAGCAACTCTCATTTGCTACTTAACACCCCAAATTCTAGAGAGAGTGTGTAGAGACAGAAAGTGGAGAGAATTGAAGATTTAAGGCTCGGTTGATCACGGGATTTAAGGTTGGTGTTCATGGGCATCCAAAAAACAAGAAAACACCAAGAATCCAGGGAAGAAACATAATTTAATCTTTCATTTTGATGTAGACCCGGATTCTGGGCTTGGGTTTTTGAAAGTGGCAAAGATTCACCCAAAACTCATGTTTTTGTGTAAGAAATATGTAAAAAGCTTAGATATAGCTTATTGGATGACAAACTAAGGTTTTGGGTGTAAAATATTAAAGTTTTGAGTTAAAAATGGGTTGGTTTGTAATTTTCAGCCCGTTATGTGAAACTAGGTGTTCATCCAGTGAAATTATGTATTTGTCTAGCGAAACTATGGGTCTTCCTGCGAAACTATAGTTTCACAGGTAGTTTCGCAGACATGGTTATGCAACAAAAGATGGGTGAAACTAGCAACGAAACTGACAGCGAAGATGCCAGCGAAACTGCCAGCGAAGATGCCAGCGAAACTGCCAGCGAAGATGCTGGCGAAACTGCTGGCGAAACTAGCAGCGAAACTGCTGAGCTTCCAGTGAAATTAGCAGTGAAATTAGGTAGAAATTAACCCCTTTGAGTGTTAACTTATCTGCAGGCTATAGTGCAACCCTTTCTTTGAAAGCTTGATTGAGAAGCTACTCATTGAGTCCAGGTGAGTTCTAGATTCTCTATTTTAAAGGTTTTAAACTTGTTTGGGGCTGGAAATGCATACTAAATAAACATTTTAAGTGACCAAGATTTTAAGAGGTTTTAACCAGAAGATTGATTTTTTTATAACAAAATATGCTATATAAATATTCTAAAATAAAAAAATTCACGTTGACCTGGTGGGGCGTTGCCCCTCGGACCACACTAAGGGTGACCCCAGCCCCTAGGACCAAGATTTATATGATCAAGATTTTAAGGGGTTTTAAGCGCAACCCCAGGGGCTGCCGCCCCCGAACCCCCACTATCTCGTGGAGGATCAGTCATGTTTTATGATGACTTATGCTGGTGGTGCATATGTATATGTATGTGAATATGCGATGCATGATGTTATTAATGCATGATGTTTATGATGCATGATGTTTATGATGATGTGTGATGGTATATGTTATGTATGATGATGCGTGATGATGTTATGCTTATGTATGCTATGTTTTCTTATGTTCCTTACTACGTATTATTATGTGACTTTACGTGGTGTGATTGTGATATTGAATGTACAGTATTATCTTAACGAAGAGAGAGATTTAAGATAATGAAATTAGAACATAATGAACGAATATAAAGTCTTGCAAGGAAATGAAAGGAGTTTCACAACTCATTGAGAGTTGTTAGCTTGACTATGTGTTTACAGCGTGCGATTTTGGCTAACTCATAAGGGTTCTTACACACATTAGGAGTTAGTCTTGGTGACTGCTCCAATATGTGCAATTTGGTAAGTACTGTGTGTTATATAGCGTGCGATTCTAGCTAACCTATAAGAGTTCACACACACAGGGGGAGTTAGTCTATGGTACTACTCTATATATGCAATATGGGGTCCTTGTCGCTTAACCCTAGATGATATAGCTTTCTGCACAAGAGGGGGGTTAAGCATATGACAACACCTAGATAGAAGTGAAAGAAATAAATGTACGAAAAGTGCGATAAGTACGAAATGTGCAAAACGTGCGATATGTACGAAACGAACGATGAAAGAAGATAATAACTATTACCTTGATGTACCTATGATGTGTGATGACGTGCGATAGTAAAGAAAATGTTTTAATGAAGGAAAGGTAATTTAAAGTTTTATAAAACTAGAATTTACTCAGCAACATTGACTTTTTATGCATTTTCCAGTTGGTAGGTAATGGTTTGCTGAGGATGACACGAGGTGGATATTTGGCTCATTTTGGTTGGCATTCTTTTATATAATGTTTTTGCATTGTAATACTAACAAACGATGCTTTGTAATGAATGTTTGTTTAAATGCTTCCACTGCAATGTTTTATTAAACTTAATATAATTATACGTTTTATGTGCGATGATTGAACAACTATGAGCATCACGGGAACGGGGCCTTACAAGTTGGTATCAGAGCCAAAGTTTATGTGAAATGGGTAAAATTTTCAAAAGAAACCTAAACTGAGAAGGGACAAAAGGGAAGGGATGCCAGTCCAAGTAGCTACGTGCCATCAAGTATTTTTTTAATGTTTACCGGTATTAAGTGCGCATGTTATATGGCTTATGTGCCTTTTTTAGATTTAGACACTGATGTAGTCAGGATAGGAAATACTTGGGGTATAAAGAGTAAAGTAAATGGCTAATCATAACTTGCTACTGTAATTAGGGACTTACTATACTTGACATTAACTGAGCTATTACCTTAAATGACCGTGTTAGTGTTTGAATCTTATAGCATGCTTAGAAGATGGCTGGCGGTAGATTTTCTAAGGCTTCGCGTGGTGGAGGTCGTGGTGGACGTGGTACTGAACCACAGGTCTTAAGAGGAAGGCCTAGAGTCGAAGAGGTCATTCGTAAAGAGCCCGAGACCCCTCGTCCTGAGGCTGGGGACGGGAGTGCTAACTTAAGAGCCTCAGTGAAGGAGTCTGTTGTTGAGGAGGTGCATCAGGTCATGCAGACGATCTTACCGTTTGTGGTGACCAAAGTGATAAAGGCTATGAGAGAAGGGGAAAGTAGAGAAAGAAATAGGTCCTCGGGAGGATGGGAGAAACTAGGGACGGAGACGGTTGTCTCCAATGATGATGAGGAGGAAGAATAGCCTGTGCCTGAGGTACCACAAGGCAGTAACTATAGGACATTTCAAAGGTGCAATCCCCTAACCTTTGATGGTAATGGCACTGCTGCTGCTGCTCACTGATGGGTGAGAGAGATGGAAGCTGTTCTTGATATCAGCGAGTATCGGGAAGACCAGAAGGTGAAGTTCGCCGCCCACATCTTTGTGGACTTAGCCTTATCTTGGTGGGACAATATTGTCCAAGCTGAGGGTAGCAGGGATATCAGGAGGATGAGGTGGGCGGAGTTGAAGAAGCTGGTGATTGAGGAGTTTTGTCCTCACCGGGAGATGGATAAGGTTGAAAGGGAATTCCTACAGCTGGAGCGGAAAGAATGACACATCAACAGTACACCACCAAGTTTAATGAGATGGCCCGGCTGGTGCCAGATCAGGTGACGTCGTTGACACGAAAGAATAAGAGGTATATCTAGGGCTTGCCTGCGGACATTCGCAGGCACATGATCACTGCCCCACAAAGTACGTTTAGGTAGGTGGTTGATCTGGCGGGAAGACTGTATGACGAGCGAGAGGTGGTGGTGGATGAGGTGAACAAGAAGGGTGGTGGTGACCGAAACTGGAATGGGAAACAGTTTGGAAGTGGCGGAGCTGCTCCAAACAACAAGGTGGTGAAGGTGGGTGACCGGCGTGTGATCACATCTGGGGCGGGGTCGAAGAATGTGGTAAATGCGAGAAGGAGCATTCAGGGGAATGCAAATGGGGATCAAACATCCGCTTCAAGTGTAGGAAGCCTGGTCATATGGCTAGAGATTGTGGAGTTATAAGGTGCTATAATTGTGGAGAGAATGGCCATCTGAGCAGGGATTGCAAGCAGACGAGGGCGGAGAGTTCCGGGGAAGGGAAGAAGACTGGAACTGAAGGGCAGAAGGCAAGCGCCCGAGCTTTCATAATGACTCGGGAAGAGGCTAGGATGGACCCTGATGTTGTGTCAGGTACGTTTCTATTAAACCAAACTCTTGCAACTGTGTTATTTGATTTCGATGCTAGTAGGAGTTTCTTTTCTGGTGCCTTTTATGCTAAGTTTCCCATTAAGAGTAGAAGTATTGATGAGCCCTTCGATGTAGAAACTGTCATAGGTAAATCGACAAGGATTTCAGAGATGATAGAGGGTTGTGACATAGAATTAGAAGGTCATAAGTTTCCTTTTAGACCATTCATGATGACCTTAGGCGGTTTCAATGTAGTCCTAGGAATGGATTGGTTGGCAGACTACGAGGCTAATATCATATGTCAGAAAAAGATGGTCAAATTGACATCGCCTAATGGGAGTTCAGCGACAATTTACGGTGATCGAGTTACGACTATCCCGAAGGCGATTTCGATGGCAGTGGCCGGAAAGTGCATGAGGCGTGGATGTAGTGTCTACTTGGCCTATGTAAAAGACGTGGATACGCCAATACCACAACTGATCAACGTACCGGTGGTGTGTGACTTTCCAAATGTGTTTCCCGAAGACTTGCTAGGTGTGCCACTTGACCGCGAGATCGAGTTCCAGATTGACTTGATACCGGGTGCCCAACCTGTTTCTAAGGCACCGTATCGGTTGGCTCCGACTGAGATGAAAGAGTTTATGGAGCAACTACAGGATTTTCTAGATAAGGGGTTCATTAGACCTAGTATCTCTCCTTGGGGGTGCTCCGCTCTTATTCGTGAAGAAGAAGGACGGTAGTATGAAGATGTGTATAGACCTACCGTGAGCAGAACAAGTTAATAGTGAAGAATCGGTACCTCTTACCAAGAACTAATGATCTGTTTGATAAGCTTTAAGGTGCTAGTTGGTTCTCAAGGATAGACCTTCAATTTGGTTATCATCAATTGAAGGTGAAGGATCAGGATATTCCTAAAATAGCTTTTCGTATGCGCTATGGACACTACGAGTTTCTTGTTATGTCATTTGGTTTAACCAACATGCCAGTTGCTTTTATGGACTTGATGAATCGAGTGTGTTGGATGATTTTAGATAAATCAGTGATTGTGTTTATTGATGATATCTTGATTTATTCGAAGAGTGAGCAAGAGCATGCGGATCACATTTGAGAGGTGTTGTAGACGTTGAGAAGGGAAAAGTAGTATGCTAAATTCTCCAAGTGCACATTCTGGTTGCGCGAAATTTAGTTTTTAGGTCATGTAGTGAATCCCGAAGGGATTATGGTGGAACAGACAAAGGTGGAGGTGGTGATGCAATGGAAGTCACCAAAGACGCCATCTGAGATGCGTGGGTTATTATAGAAGATTCATTGAAGACTTCTCTAAGATAGCTTCTTCGCTGACTATCTTGACACATATGGATGTAAAGTTTGTATAGGGTCAAGCTCACGAAAAAGCATTTGAGGAGTTAAAAGCAAGGTTGACCCAAGCTCCTGTCTTGTCGTTACCCGATGGAAGCGGAGATTTGGTGGTTTATTCTGATGCTTCCTACTCGGGGTTGGGATGTGTGTTGATGCAGAGAGGAAAGGTTATATCATATGCATCCTGACAGTTGAAAGTTCTTGAGGTCAATTATCCCACTCATGACTTGGAGCTAGCAGTTGTGGTCTTTGCGTTAAAGATATGGAGGCACTACTTATAAGGGACGAAGTGCACCATATTCACTGACCATAAGAGCTTGAAGTATTTCTTCGAGTAGAAAGATTTGAGCATGAGGTAGAGGAGATGGTTGGAGCTTATAAAGGATTATGATTATGAGATCCATTACCATCTGGACAAAGCCAATGTGGTGGCGGATGCCCTTAGCCGAAAAGAGAGACCCGAGCCAATTCAGGTGAAGGCTTACCAGTTAATTATGACCTCTGATGTGATGAAGCAGGTCAAGGAGTTTCAAGATGAGGCATTGAAGGAAGATCATCTTAACTCCGAATGGATGGGAGGTCTAGTCGCGGAGCTGGGTGAAAACACTATCGGTGTTAGAACCAGATTCGGACGAATGTGGATTCCTTGTTACGAGGATTTACGTGGGAGGATTATGGATGAAGCTCACAAGACTCAATACTCTATTCATCCGGTGCCACGAAGATGTACCAAGACATGATGAAGGATTATTGGTGGTCGGGTATGAAGTGTGAGGTAGTGGAGTACGTGTGTAAGTGCCTTACTTGCTTGCTGGTGAAGGCGGAGCATTAGAAGCCATATGGGAAGATTCACCCTTTGGATATACCGGAGTGGAAGTGGGAGCATATCACCATGGACTTTATTACAAAGCTATCGCGTACTACGTGAGGGTATGATGTTATATGGGTGATAGTTGATTATTTGACGAAGAGTGCTCACTTCCTACCGATCCATGAGACATATTCATCCAAGAGGTTGGCGGATATTTTTATTAAAGAGATTGTAACTCGTCATGGTGTGCCGGTGTCAATTGTTTCTGATTGTGACACCCGGTTTACATCCAAGTTTTGGAAGAGATTTCATGATGCTATGGGGATGAGGTTACATATCAGCACGGCTTATCATCCCTAAACAGATGGTTAGTTAGATAGGACCATTCAGACACTTGAAGATATGCTTCGGGCATGTGTTATTGATTTTGGTGGAAGTTGGGATGACCACTTACCCTTAGCTGAGTTCCCATATAACAATAGCTACCATGCCAGCATTGGCATGCCTCCTTATGAGATGCTATATGGTAGGAGATGTTGAACACCCGCTTGTTGGGGTGATATTAGCCATAAAGAGTTAGGGAGCTTCGAGGTGGTCGAGGCTACGACTGAGAAGCTGGAAAGGATCAAACCCTTTATGAAGGCAGCTAAAGTTTGCAAAAGTCATACGCCGATAAACGACGTAGACCGATTGAGTTCCAGGTGGGTGACATAGTTATGTTGAAAGTCTCACCTTGGAAGGGCATCATTCGGTTTAGGAAGCGGGGAAAGTTGAGCCCAAGATACATTAGGCCTTTCTGAATCATTTCTCGAGTAGGAGAGTTGGCCTATAGGTTGGAGTTGACCAACGAGTTAAGTGGAATTCATCCGACATTCCATTTATCTCACTTAAGAAAGTGCTTAGCCAAGGAGGATAGGGTGGTGCCACCGGAAGATATTGAAGTGGATGAACGACTCAATTATGTGGAGCAACCAGTGGTGATCATCTATCGTAAAGAGAAGAGGCTAAGGAATAAGGTGGTTCCCTTGGTGTGTGTATAGTGGAAGAACAGGAAGGGATTAGAGTCCACTTGGGAAGTTGAGGAGGAGATGAGGCAGCAATACCCTCAACTATTCAGTGACTAACAAGTTTCAAGGATGAAACCTAAATAAGGGGGTGGACTTGTAATGCCCAGAATAAAGTCGAAGCGAGCCAATTAATAATAATAGGCTCAGCCGATATTATTTAAAGAAAATAAGTGGGTAAAGGAGTATGGACCGAGTAGACCTCGTGTGATATGTTTTTGGGAAGTTTAAGGTCCCGGGAACGTCCAGTATATAAAAACGGATCAGCTTGAGCAACTCTCATTTGCAACTCAACACCAAAAATTCTAGAGAGAGTGTAAAGATAGTGTAGAGAGAGAAAGTGGAGAGAATTAAAGATTTAAGGCTCGGTTGATCACTGGATTCAAGGTCGATGTTCGTGGGCATTCAAACAACAAGAAAATGCAAAGAATCCAGGTAAGAAACATCATTTAATTGTTCATTATGATGTAAACCCGGATTCTAGGGCTTGGGTTTTTGAAAGTGGCAAAGATTCGCCTAAAACTCACGTTTTTGTGTAAGAAAATATGTAAGAAGCTTTGATATAGCTTATTTGATGATAAACCAAGGTTTTGGGTATAAAAGATTGAAGTTTTGGGTCAAAAATGGGTTGGTTCGTAATTTTCAACCCGTTCAGCGAAATTGGGTGTTCATCCAGCGAAATTATGTATTCGTCCGGTGAAACTATGCCTGCAAAACTATAGTTTCACAGACATGGTTATCCAACGAAAGATGGGCGAAACTAGCAGCGAAACTCGCACCGAAGATGCCAGCAAAACTTCAAGCGAAGATGCTGGCAAAACTGCTTGCGAAACTGCTTGCGAAACTTGCAGCGAAACTACTGAGCTTCCAGCCAAACTAGCAGCAAAATTAGGTAGAAATTAACCTCTTTGAGTGTTAACTTATCTGCAGGTTGTGTAGTGCAACCCTTGCTTTGAAAGCTTGATTGAGAAGCTACTCATCGAGTCCAAGTGAGTTCTAAATCCCATATTTTAAAGGTTTTAAACTAGTTTAGGGTTGGAAATGCATACTAAATAAATGCTTTAAATGACCAACGTTTTAAGAGGTTTTAACCGGAAGATTGATATTTCTATAACAAAATGTGCTATATAAATGTTCTAAAATAAAAAAAATTCATGCTGACCCGGCAGGGGCGTTGCCCCTCGGACCCCACTAGGGGCGACCCCAGCCCCTAGGACCAAGATTTAAATGACCAAGATTTTATGGAGTTTTAAGCTCGACCCCAGGGGCTGCCACCCCTGAACCCCCATTGTCCCGTGGAGGATCAGTCATGTTTTATGATGACTTGTGCTTGTGGTGCATATGTATTTGTATGTGAATATGCGATGCATGATGTTTATGACGCATGATGTTTATGATGCATGATGTTTATGATGATTTGCGATGGTATATGTTATGTATGATGATGCGTGATGATGCTATGCTTATGTATGATATGTTTTCTTATGTTCCTCACTACGTATTATTATGTGACTTTACGTGGTGTGATTGTGATATTGAACGTAAAGTATTATCTTAACGAAGAGAAAGATTTAAGATAATGAAAGTGGAACATAATGAATGAATGAGAAGTCTTGCAAGCAAATGAAAGGAGGTTCACAACTCATTGAGAGTTGTTAGCTTAACTGTGTGTTTACAGCGTGCGATTTTGGCTAACTCATAAGGGTTCTTAAACACATTAGGAGTTAGTCTTGGTGACTGCTCCAATATGTGTGATTTGGTAAGTACTGTGTGTTATGAAGCGTGCGATTTTGGCTAACCCGTAAGAGTTCACACACACAGGGGGAGTTAGTCTATATGACTACTCTATGTGTGTGATATGGGGTCCTCGTCACTTAACCCTAGATGATATAGCTTTGTGCTCAAGAGGGGGGTTAAGCATATGACAGGACCTAGATTGAAGTGAAAGATAATAAATGTACGAAAAGTGCGATAAGTACGAAATGTGCAAAACATGTGATATGTACGAAACGAATGATTAAAGAAGATAATAACTATTTTCTTGATGTAAGTATGATGTGTGATCACATGCGATAGTAAGGAAAATATTTTAATGAAGGAAAGGTAATTTAAAGTTTAATAAAACTAGAACTTACTCAGCAACGCTTAATTTTTATGCATTTTCCAGTTGGTAGGTAATGGTTAGCTGAGGATCGCATGAGGCGGCTATTTGGCTCATTTTGGATGGCATTCTTTTTTATAATGTTTTTGCATTGTAATGCGAACAAATTATGCTTTGTAATGAATGTTTGTTTAAATATTTCCCCGGCAATGTTTTATTAAAGTTAATATAATTATATGTTTTATGTGCAATTATTGAACAACTGTGAATGTCCTGGGAACGGGGCCTTACAAAAGTGGAAGGTCTTGAAATGGATGAAAAGTCAAGAAACAAGAGTGTGAGATCACATGTTAGTCCTTATTAATATAAAGAAACTAAAAGTACTAGAAGTGCTTTTATTTCTAACCATTATAATAACAATTCTTGTACTTTGAGTGAAGATGAGGAAGAGGTTGGTTTTTATGCCTCAAAGCCTTTAATATCAACCTCCAATGTAAGTTAGCAAAGGAAAAAGGAAGATCTGACGACCGTAAGGATTCATTTGCATCATCAGCAAAGTCTTCTTCAACAACAACAATCAAGCAAAGCCTATCACTATGATTTTAGACTCTGAAGAATAAAAAGCAGCATTTGCAGCCTTCAGTTCAAGCTTCCAAGCTTATTTGGGCAACACTCTAATAGCTGCTAACATTTGTCAACAAGACCTAGAAGAACTTCATCTAGATAAAGTAGAAGAAATGGATATACAGTGGAAAATAGAAATGATTGCATATAGAGCCAAGCAGTATATCTGAGGAGAAATAAAAACTTGGTAGCAACAGGTAAAAAAACTAAGATTGGGGTTGATAAGTCAAAGGTGAGATGTTTCAAATGCAATCTCTATGGACAGTTTCAAGAGAATGCAATCAACAATCAATTTTTGACATGAGGCAAAATTAGCAGCATCAATCTCAGCAAATCAATCTCATCAACATTAATCTTAACCATCATCAACAACTCAAAGATCATTCAGATAGCCTCAATTAACTAACTCATCCCCACAAGCCACAAGTTCATTAGTAGGGCCAAGCAATTCCAAATAAACTGGGCTTATAATTTTGCAAGATGGAACATGTGACTAGAGCACGTATGAGAAGGAGGTGTTGGAAGAACATCAAGCTCTAATGGCAAACATGGAGAACAAAGTCCCACCTATGGCCAAAGAGGTAAGTGATAGATTGTGTTCATCAATGCGTGTTGATAAAGTTGAAAGATATAGAGTCCATTCTCAACAACTAGCTATGAAAGTAAAAGGAACAATGGTTTTAAATGAATCTCATGTAAAAGAGCATAAACTATATCAAATCAAAATCAATTCTTTGCAAAAAGATTTAGATAAACTTGTTTCTGAAAATTGCAACTTAAAAGCCCAAGTTGAGTATCTGACCACTTCCTTAATAAAATCCATGTCTGATCATACATCAACTGAAGTGAAACTTTAGAAGTTTCAACTATCATCTCAATAATATGAGAAATTGTTAAAATTCTCATATTGAATCAAAAAATAGGTATGCGTTGGGATACAATGTTGTTGCACCCCCTCTAAATGATAATTACACAACCTAACCTGAGTTAATGACAAACAGTTTATCAATCCATTTTGGGTCAAGCACCAACTTTGAAAAAAAATTAATCTATTGATAAATGGTAATGATTTTGAGGTGAGTGAAACTAAGTCTTCTGAATTAGAACAAGTCAAACAAAATGACTCAGAATCTGACTATGATGAATGTAATGACTTGGATTATTCTGATGAACGTGTTGAGTAAAGTGTGGATGAATTGGGTACTGGTAAGAATATTTCAATTGAACTAATCATTCCCAAAATTCTTGAAGAAACCAAGCTGCCTTATCCTCCTAAGTTAAAAAATATGTTGAAAACGATCTACAAGAGGATGGAGGACCAGGTTAAGTGAAATGGAGGACCAGGTTTCAGCATACACAACAAGTAGAGATACACGTATTCAGAATCTACTGTTGTTGGAGAACGAAGTGGGTATTCACAATGAACCCCCAAAACTTATTACGTTAGATGACTACCCACAATGGAAGCAACATTACGAAATCTACTTAAATGGTGTAGATACAAATTTGTGGGTGGCCATCGAGTCAGGTTATAGCAAGCCAGTAGGAGCTGACGGAGTCAAACTTACTTTAAGTGGCATTTCGGATGCTCAGAAGGTAAAACACAACGCTGAGAAGAAAGTCTATGGTTTGCTTACTCAGTCTATTCCGAAGGATATTTTCCATCAGTATTCGGAGTATACTCAAGCAAAGAAACTTTGGGATGCGTTGGAGAAGAGGTATGACGGAAATGCCTCTCTAAAGGCCATCAAGGCAAAAGCCTTGAAGAAGGAGTTTGACAACTTCTCTTCTATGGGAAAAGAAGGCCTTAATGATGTGATCGATAGATTCTACCACTTGATGAGTGAGATGCACACTCATGGAGTGGTTACATCGATGGAGGATAAGGTATCCAACTTT
>BJCM01083008.1:0-10330 GCA_018326385.1 Flaveria bidentis | reverse complement strand
AAACGTCATGGTAAAACGTGTTATGAGTTGCTCCAGCGACGTAAACCTAATCTGGTGTACCTCGAACCATTTGGCGCACCATGTACGCTGCTGAAGAAAACTCAGTAGGGAAGTTTAGTGAGAAGGCTGAGGTAGGGATCTTTCTAGGATACAATATACCGGACAAGAGAGTCTACAACAACTTTACGGGTCAGGTAGAAGTATGGTCCAACGTTGATGTTCAGAGATACACCACCCCCTGCTGGAAAGGGACCCCTATTCTTTTTCGACTATGTTGGATTCTTTAAGTCCTTCAACATCTCTCTCTCCCTTCCAGATGATGAGTTATCGACCAGAATGATGTACTATGTCTTAAACACGCTGTCACTAGACTCGACAACATCAGTTCCACAAGGTGCATCTTCTAATCCTTTAGGGGGAGCACTTGATGTAAGCGACTCCTCATCTAATGATGAAGAAATGGAGATTGAACAGGTGGACCAGGAGGAACAGGTTTCTGCTACTGAAAGCACACAAGCATCTGATGTTGATGCCTTTGACTCTTTGGAACCTCACACTCCAATAGCTACAGATACTAAACCGAGAATTCAAAATCTAGATCAGGAAGTAGTTGTTCCCACCACTCCTGGATCACGACTAAATGTATATTATCCTCTGGAGAACGTCATAGGGGATGTACAATTACGAGTACAGACACGAAATCAGCAATACTCAGTTGATTATGTCTCAATCATGGAAAAAGGCTATCTTTATGACGGTGCTTATCGATGTTTTGTGTCTCAGTTTAAGCCAAAATATGTAAGTGAAGCATTAAACGATGAGGCATGGGTTAGTGCCATGCAAGAAGAACTCCTTCAGTTCAAGAAGCTAGGAGTATGGACACTGGTGGATAGACCAAAAGGTGCTAAAGTAATAGGCACTAAATGGGTCTTGAAGTGCAAGAAAGATGACCAAGGGGTCATAATCAGAAACAAGGCTCGACTTGTCGTTCAAGGTTTTAGATTAGTCGATGGAATTGATTACAATGAAGTGTTTGCACCTGTGGCTAGAATGGAAGCAATCCGTATCTTCCTAGCCTATGCATCTTACATGAAGATCAAAGTTTATCAACTAGATGTCAAGAGTGCATTCCTTCATGGTGAAATCCATGAGACAGTGTATGTCAGTCAACCTGAAGGATTGAGGATCCTTATTATTGGTACAGATTTTACAAGCTTGATAAGGCTCTCTATGGGCTCCATCAAGGCCCGAGAGCATGGTATGAGGAACTCTCAACTCATCTGGTGAAACACGGGTTTCGCAGAGGAGTTATTGACTGTATACTATTCATCAAAGAAAAGGATGGCGACTTACTGCAGGTATAGATTTATGTAGATGACTTAATTTTCGGTTCCAAAAACGAAGAGTTATGTATGAATTTGAATATGTCATGAAAACAGAATTTGAGATGAGTGCAATGGGGGAGATGAAGTTCTTCCTAGGATTAAAGGTGGGTCAAACACCAAAAGGAATCTTCTTGCATCAGAATAAATATGTAGGGGATATCCTCAGTCGGTATGACATGGAGAACGCTTCAGCTGCTGGAACTCCACTTGCCACAAACCACGATGTGGCACCCGACGAAAATGGTGATCTAGTTGATGCTACAATGTATAGAGGATTGATTGGATCCCTTATGTATCTCATAGCTTCTCGTCCTGATATCATGTATGTGACGTGTCTTTGTCCAGATATCAGGTAAAACCAAAAGTCAACCATCTCATAGGTGTTAAACGGATTTTCTATTATCTGAAGGGTACTCTAACACTCGGGTTGTGGTATCCTCATGACGATGATTTTGAGCTTAGAGCGTATAGTGACTCGGATTATGGCGGTTGTAAAATGAATAACAAATCAACATCAGCAAGATGTCAGTTCTTTGGTAGATGGTTAGTCAACAGGCAGTGTAAGAACCAGACCTCCGTTGCTCTGTCAACATGTGAAGCTGAATACGTTGCTTCTACAAGTTGCTGTTCACAAATCATCTGGATTCAACAACAAATGCGAGACTATGGTTTGCAATTTTCTAACACTCCTATCTATGTGGATAATTTTGTTGCTATAGCCATAACAAAAAATCCAATCCAACATCCTAAAACTAAACACATCGGTATTAAGTATCACTTTATACGTGACTGTTTTGAAAAACAACTAATTGATTTGGTTAAAATAAATATGGATTTTCAACGCGCCGACCTCTACACAAAAGCATTTGATAAACCGAGATTTATATATCTATTAGAGGTTAATGGCGTGAAAAAGAAACGTGATGTGATTTTAGAGGAAGAAAATGCGTAGGCCGACATTTTTTAATTTAATGTAATTTTATTTTCTAGTTTATTAAAATCCAAAAAATACATAAATATTTTTGGTTTTAGATTTTTAGGGGGAGAATAGGTTAGATTAGTATTAAATTAGCTGCTATATTTAATTACTGAAAAAAACAAGGGAGAAGGACAGCTTAGCTAAAAGGAAAGTAATCAAATCTATGATACTGATTCAACGTTTATGGAAACTAATAGTAAACAGGGAACATATTCTTTGGCACTTCAAAAGAGTTTAACCGATTAAGATGCAAAAGTTCTAAGTATAAGTCTGAAAAGTCTAACAAAATAAAATGATAGTAAAACTAGTATGCTACCAAGGTAACATAGAGAAAGTAGACCTAGAGGCTGCTAGTTCATTATATGATGTGTCGGTAGATTCAACACAATAGATTAGTAGACCTCATTGGTGGATTCAATTGCAAACTAAGTTGTTCAACTTGCTGCGGGTTCCCATCTTATCCCTGGCTAACACAATCAACGCAGTTCCAATAAGGGGTGAAGAGCAAAATAAACTCTACAAATGTGTGCGGACGACCAAAAAAAATGAGCAAAGCACATGAAAAAATGCAAAATGCAATCAAACTAATAACTTAGGTTGTTAGTGCCTAATGTGCAAAAACAAAATAAATGCTCTAACAAGAAGATAGGTTGTGTGCCTCTCTATTGTGCGGTGGCACTGACCTGAGGATAAGCATAACCTAAATATTCTAGAATTCATTTTTGCTTGTGCCTCTCTGATGTGCGATAGCACTGACCTGAGGCTTGGCATCTCTTTGAAAGCTCTTAGAATAGTTTCTTCTTGAAATATACCCGTAGACCGCTCAAAAATCTTCTGAGGAACGTTGATTACCATATAAGTGTGGGATCCACAAATGCTTGTTGAAATAATTAAACCTTAAATCATCACCAATGTGTGTCAAAAATCTGTGTATGGATTTAAGAGGACAAGCATACTGACAATCATCGTGAGCTACAGTTCTTGAAAGTCAAAATCATTATGTGCACCTTTTAGCTCTAGTATGATTTCCTAAAATTGCTATTGACTCTCGGTCAAAACAAGAATCTAGCATTAGAATAGTTTATTAAAGTGTCCCAAATGATTCTGATATACCTGTATGATTCCATAATGAATTGTACCAGAAATGATAAACTAGAATTGAAGTTAAGTAAAATCGGTTAGACTCACTCTAATAGGTTGAAATCCATCTCCAATCAATAATTACAAAAAATATATCTTGTTTTGGATTTTAAATATCTAGTTGTTTAATTTATTTAACTGTTAGTTATCTGGTAGGTAAAAGTCGGACTGTGCATTTGGATTCAATCTGTGAATCACTCACTTAAAGCGGTCACGTCTGAGGTGACCAATCAGGTTTTTAAGTTAAAAGGATCACGTCTAAGGTGATCAACAGTTTTTCAAATTAAGAAGGTCATGTATGAGATGATCAATGATCAAAATGTTATCTATAGTTAACAAGTTATGTGTTTGAAAGTGCATGTGGTCAAACTCATAAGTCTCAGCCATTCGCATGACTGGACCATAAGTATGGACCAATCGCACGATTGGATAATGAGTATGAGCCAATCGCACGATTGAACCATACGTATGGACTAGATGTACGATTGGACCATAAGCATGGGTCAATCCATGCGATTGGTTCACTAGAATGAACCAATCGCACGAATGAAGGTAACCGACTAAGTCATTCGCACGACTGAACCCCAGTCGCACGAATGGATGTGAAAGACTGAGCCAATCGCACGACTGAGTCCCTGTTGCACGAATCAAGCGTGTAAATAGGTCCAATCGCAAGACTGAAGATAAAATCTGTATAAATAGGGTAAAGTCAGTCACACATTCTCATCACCCTTTAATCGCTCCCAATTCGTACGACAACAAAGTTACTCTGCCAAAATTTGATTTCATCGATTTAGCTCTATGATTGTGATTCTAACGTGTACTCTCTTCACCTACATGTACTTAGAGACTAAAATCACACAAAATGCGTGGTGTAATCAAACCCTAACTGCCCAAATTGATTAAAATCAAGAAATTTGTTAAACCCTTCACATAGACCATGGAAATGTGCATAATAGATAAAATGAAGGACATACAGTGACAGTTAGGGTCCCTGCAAATCTAACGAGACTAAACACAATGTTTAACATCAAGTTTTGACCTAGATTCGGGGTTAGAATTTCGAACAGAGAGTTATGTGACTAGACACTCCGAATGAACTTCAATCGCATGATTGAGCTGGGCGTCTGATTCAATCGGACAAATGAACCATGTGTATGAGTTCAGTTGCACGACTGGGTCAACCTCATGGGACAGTATACAACTAAACCCAGTTGTAGGTTCAATCGTACGACTGAGCTCAATCGCACGAATAAGACTCAGTCGCATTGTCCATTTGCACGATTGAACAAACTTATTCAAGCTCATTAAAATTCAAAGGTCATCTGCATACACAAATTCTAATGTATATGTATCTTGTGTTACAGCAACATGACTAGTAGATGGACTATGAGCACGAAGCACAACCTCTATGCTCATCTTGATGTCACATTTCGGAACGCTTCTGAGTTCGCGGGGATTATTACATTTCTACGGAGATCGAGGATCTTCAAGGCTATCTCTACTCCGTGCACCCCATACAAATCGATCCAACAGGCTTTCTGGGAAAGCGCTATAGTAGACAGGTATGCTGAGCCTCATCGCATTCGGAGTTATATTTTTGGTCAAAAGATTGAGGTCAACGAGGATGATTTGAGGAGGGTTTTAGAGTTGGGTGATGATGGTGACCGCCCAACTAGGCTGCACCCACTGACGGTTTGAGGATGTTTCCTTCGGATCAAGTACACTGGGGACATTAATGCAGGTGTGCTCAACAAGAGCAACCTGTGGACTTGGCCGATGTGCTGCTCAAGTGCATAGCCTCAAGGAAGGGAGGCTTTGATGAGATGTCTGATTAGATCTAGAACGCTTACGTGGCTCTAGTATTGAATCATCCATTCAGTTTCAGTCGGATGATATTCATGTACATGGTAGAGAATATAGAGGCCAAAGCAAGGAAGGCTTCTGCATGTACCCTCGTTTCCTGCAGATGATTATTGACCAGAAGCTTCCTTTGCTGCCAAAGGAGACAGATGATGCTATTACACTTGAGTTATAGATGACACCACCCTTGGGAGGATGAAGGTGTATCGGGGCAAGCAGGTGAAGCCCCTAGTGAGGAGATTATTTGGCCATCTAGCATATTAAGATTATGTTGCGCCCGCTAGGAGGAAATGGCGTCACGATGATAGTGATTCAGATACAGAGCCCCTCATGACTGCCACATCCGATGATGATAACGACGATGATGACCATGATGACGATCAAGGTGGGGGACATGCAGGTCCCAGTTCTTCACGAGCCACCGATACTTCTACTATATCTTCACCACCTCCACCTATTAGTTCTTGTGCTCCAGGTGGATCTAAGCAGGTTGCTATCCACCCAGATTTCTGATAAATGAAGAAGAGGATACAGACGATAAGCCTCTAGTACGGATGGTTGGAAGCCGGGTCGTGGCCACTGAGAGAGGGCTCAGGGCGGTTGGTGGATGCCAGGCTGAGTCTAGGGGTGACGCTACTGATGTCACAGATCCTTCTTACACCTCGGACTAGCCCAGCAGCCAAGGGGGAGTGCCTCTGGCAGTGGGCACTAAAAAGAAGAGGATGGCCTAACCATACAGGATGAAAAGCAAGAGGCCAGGATTTATTTGATCACTTCTTCTTACACCACCACCATTGTCACACCCACCACTGCAGCCACCACCACTACCAATACTCCAGCCACCACCACTACAGCCACCACCACCACCACATCTCCCACAGCCACTATAACTCCATCCACCACCACTACCACAACCATTCCACCACATCCCACTCACACTCCACTTCCCATATTCACCACATCCACCACTACCACCACCAGCCACCAAGCAGGTCCATCAACCACTCTACATTCACCATCGGACCCACTCTATCCCACATTGGGTTAGAAGAATAGCTCGCCAACCTAAACAACATTGTGCTAAGGTTGCTTGCCACAGATGAGCTGAGGGCTTCATAGCTAAACAAGATGATGGAGGTGAATGCTGCCCAAGCTTAGCAGATAGTGCATTTGAGCGAGAAGAGTGCTCAGTACGAGAGGGCTTTAAGTCGTGCCCACCATGCGCTTATAAGCCAAAATGAGCTGGCATTGGCTTTGGTTAAGAGGATTGAGGAACTAGAGGAGAAAAACAAGAGGATACTCCTAAAACTGAAAGGATCAAAGTCTAAGCCACTAAAGATCAAAGATGGTGATGATGATGATGATGATGAGGAGGATGAGGAGGAGGAGGAGGATGATGAAGATGATAGTGAGGAGGATGCTGGAGAAGGTGGAACGCGCGGGAAAGATCGAGAGGATAAGGATGACCAGGAAGGTGCTGTTGCATCAGCATCTCCTCGAGCTCAAGAGAGGCGGACCAAACGTAGATAAGATCAAGGAGCCACATCCTCTGCTCTTCCTGCTAAAGAATAAAAGGATCAAGATAAAAGTAATGACTATATGTTTTGTACATAAAACTTTTGTACTTGAATTATCTATTACATTAATGTAATTATTGATCATTTATGTCTGTTTATGTCGTAGTGTTTTATTAAATGACTTATATATGATATGCTTAATGTCTAATCAAACAGATGAAGCTTAACAAACCAATAAATTTAATGTCCAACCCCTTCAGCAGGTCAAGACTCAATTAACCATGATTCTTGATTTGCAAGGGATAGTTAGAAGGTCTATGAGCTACACGCCAGAGGAGGGAGAGATCATAAACGACCTGATGGATGAGCAGTTGGCTGAAATATTCAGGCTGAATCCAGATGAGCCAGTCAAAGATGCTCCTACAGTTAATGTGAAAAGTGACGATGAGCTTAACGATGTCGACGAAATCGAGATGGAGGATTTTACGTCTAACCACTATCCAGAGTACACTAATCAAGAGGGAAATGTGATTCCCAACTTGGGTGACACTCTTGGCAGTGCTACATTCAAAAAACTAGATGAGATGGAGAAAGAAACATATAAGGATGAAAGCCAAGCCCAAGCCTTGGTTACCGATGTTGATATAAAGAAGGCTGAATGGGCAGCTTGTTTTGCTGAAATTAGAGCCCAACGCAAAGCTCCAAAGCAGAATGCCTACACCAGACTCTAGAAAGTCAAGAAAGATCAGAAGGTATCTAGCAAGATCATAGCGTGGGCGTATTTTGAAGATCTAAAGGTTCATGCTGTAAAGAGGGAGAAAGGAATAGAGTACTTCAAGTATCCTCATGACCTGAAGACTCTCCTTGGTTTTGAGCTCAACCAACTGGCATGCTTAAATCTGATGTATGCTGATCCTAGAAAGATGTCAGGTTGGTTTGAGGCTGCTCTAAAGAAGGAATACCACACCAGATGGGTAAAGTTCAGACCTCAATAACCGAAGAGGTACATCCATAGGTCTGAAGTGGATCCCATATCTGGAAAGCTTAAAGTAGTGTTGAAGTGGAGTCCCCCACGCATAATGTCAAAGATTCCTTTATGGACAATGCCTCAGGACTTCACTCCATATTTCAAATGGAGGTATTATGACTGTTGGACGGTGAAGCGGTCATAGTTCTAAGTAGAGAAGGTAAAATGGAAACTATTAGCGTATTTGACCCAATGAGGCTTACCAACTTGTCTATTGACGATGTCTACACTTTATACAAGTAGCCACTATTCTATGACGCGCAAGATATTGTACAAGCTCTCCAATTCCAGAATGTCATAAGACTCTACTTTGCATTTGAAATACACACAGGAGTCACAAGAGAGGAGAAGTACAAGAAATTTGAAGAGCATATGAAGAATGTCAGACAATAGATTAAACTAGGTCCAAGGGGGAGTTTGTTGATACATATATGTACCTAGTTTATATGCTTAATGTAAAAGTCTGTCATGTCTTACACATATGTAATGAATGAGTTGAATGAAATATAATATATGGTTGATGCTTATAATGTTTAATATTTCATAGTGTTATTGTGTGTTAAAGTAAAATGAACTTACTATATAGGTTTGAGGTTGTTATGCATAGTTCTTAGTCAATAATGATTGAGAAATATGTTCAAACTTAGTCGTATGAATCTTCATGAGAATGGACCATGCTAATGGACCATACACATGAATATCTCATGCTAATAGACCAGTCGAACGACTGAATCAGGAGACTGGATCAGTTGCACGATTGAGACATAAGATTGACTCAGTCACACGACTGAACCTTCAGTCGTGCGTATGGATCAATCGCATGATTCAGTTACATGAGTGAACCATGCTAATGGTTCAGTCGTACAATTAGAAACCCATAACCCATAAATACCACCTAATTCGTGAAAAAACGTAACACTTGAAGAATTTGACACATACTCGTAACCTAGCCGTCCAGAGCGTCCAGAAACCCTATTCCAAGTTCATAGTTCGCATCTGATCATCTTCTACTCATTCTTAACGTTTCTTTAATCGCTAGATTGATTAGGATTGCGTTCTCACTTATTGGATCACCAATCAAATAGGATTCCACACTATTTGATTAGGTTTCATGCATAATCAGTTAGTACTCCGTACATACACGGTCCTAACACATATTTACTCTTGAATCATATTTTTATGTCATGGATATTTTTGTTATTATAAGTCCTATATGAGATACATATTTTGTTTACAATCATTAACTATTTCTAGCCTTGCGACGTCTTAGATCTTTGGGCCTGACAAGCCTATTTGGTGCTAAAGCCGATGTATTGTTGGCTCCTGATGACGTATGCTTGTTCATCATGGGAACCAAGTACACTTAGCCAATCTTATAAACTTGTAATCAAGTTGAGGTTTGGTTGTAACTATATGTTTTCTATAAACTTGCTAACTCATAACCATCGACATGAATTGCTACTTGTAAACCTTTATATATACTTTATATATATATATATGTGTGTGTGTGTGTGTGTTTAACCCATGGGAACTCACCAACTTTCAAAGTTGACCCTTATTTTTAACATGTTTCAGGTTTGATACTTGAGGAACTCCTCTTGATCATATAGGACTTGGACTTAGATAAATTAAACATTTTATGTTGTTGTTTATATTTTTGTGCATTATAATGATTTAGGTGACTTGTATTGTTCAATGAATAATAATATTTAATATTATTTCAACTTATTTATTTCCATGTGCTATGAATAATCATTTTACATCCGTCCGCCCTGATGATTCCGCCATCGGTCGGGGTATGACAATGAAGCCAAGGTATTGGATCACCTTTGAACTCTTGAATGTATTGCTAAAATTAATAGATATAGGTCCTACAACTTAGATATGCGATCTGATCTTGAGTCCTTGAATATCTTAAAATCAAATTTCAAAAAGGCTGAAAATGATTATAAGTTAAAGATAGATGACTTGGAGAAAACCATTTCGGTTCTTAAACATGAGCACACCAATTATAGGACTAAGATTAAGGATCTCATAACTAAGTTGACTGAATGTCAGGCTGAGCTTGTGATCAGCAAAGCCAGAGCAGAAAAATGTGTTCTTGAAGAAGACCTTCAAGAACATGGTATCATCATCCTTGCATGTAAAAGTGTGTTATCAGAATAAGCAGGGACTGGGATCTTGTGAGATAGCTCCTTCACACATAATCTTGTCTGTAAGATCTCCTAGGTGTAGAACTTATGAAGATGAGCTTCCCCTCATAGACCCCTTGACTAAAGAGGATGAAGAGGAGATGATGAAGAATGTCTCTGCGAGGAGTGAAGAAGAACATTCTAAGAAGAGTCATTATCCCCCTGAGGAGAGTAAAGCTTTTGGGATGATCAAGTCCAAGAGGAAGAACTTGATTAGAAGGAGCAAA
>BJCM01083002.1:0-21687 GCA_018326385.1 Flaveria bidentis | reverse complement strand
CAAATCACCTTATATATAAACATCTCATCTTCATCCATCTTCTTCACCGCCTCTTCCACCCACCACCCACCTCCAGCATCACCGCCACCACCTCCGGCATCACCGCCACCACCTCCGGCATCACCTCCGACATCACCGCCACCACCTCCAGCATCACCACCACCACCTCCAGCATCACCGCCACCACCTCTAGAATCACCGCGGTCTTGATCAAACGAAAAGGACCCGGTCAGCATGTTTAAAATTCAGGTCTGGGTCAAACCAAAAGGACCCGGTCAGATCTGATTTCAAGCGTATCAAACGGGCTGACCGGCTGACCGAGTCAGCCGGGTCAGCCGGGTCAGACCAAACAAACAGCCCCTTAGCCCAATTAGAGCATTTGCCATGTAGAGTGTAATCACTAAAAATAAAAATATATAAGAGAAAATATTATTGTTGATTTATATGTTTAAATAATTACTGTTTAATTTTTATAAGTTTTTAATCTATATTATAGTATATAAAGTATATAAGAGAAATATTTTAAAGTAACATAAAATTAAGAATACCTACTATATTCAAACAATCACTTTTGAGCGTAAACTAGTAATTATAATATAATTTACACATTACTTTTTATAATTAGTTACATAATAATTTTACACTTATTAAATTTGCATAAAACTTTATATTATCTACCTATAAATAAAAAAAACTTAATATGTTTTAACATTTTAACTATAACTTTTAATCTATCACGTTTAAAAACATTTTGAGACTACAACTTACCATGTGTTTATTTTTAAACGTTTTTGTGTAAACTTTTTGCTGAAACGATCTATATTTTATGAGTTACAATAAGTTAATGTGTATATACAAGTCGTCATGCATAACTCATTTATTTGGTGTTTTAAATTTTAGCTTAGAAAAAACATAATAAACTTTTGTAAAATTAGTACAAGAATAACAAAATATTAAATACATGTGTCAAATGTAAAATATCACCCCGTTGTATTGCGCGGGCACCCTTCTAGTATTTTTTAAAATGGTTGTGAGTGGATTAAAGTGAGAAAACGTAATGCTAAGTGTATAAAAAATAATATTTAATTGAAAATTAAAGAGAAAATATAATAACTTTTAAGGTAAAGCAAATTATCTATAAAGCAAAAAATAATCATTGCGAATGCTCTTAATCATGATTATATAAAAGCAAATTATATTTTAATAATTCAAACTATTAGCCAATAATAATCCATACTATTAATTTGGCCGTTAACATTTTCATTTTTATTACCGACAACAGTCCTAATTATATAATTTTCAACTTTTTACGTTTGATTTAGACTTGATTCCAGTCGCAATAATGATTATGAATGAAATAAAAACATATACAAGTTATATTGAGCCTAAATTAAATACAAATCAAACAAGAAATTTGAAAATTATGTCAGTGGTATTGTTGTTGGTAACAAAAGTGAATGTTGGGAGTATTGTTGGTCAAATTAATAATATGGATTATTATCGGCCAATAAACAATAGTTTGGATTTTGGAAATCCAATTTTTTTATATAAATATAAGGATCATAAATTTAAGTTTCACTTTAAGCAAAATACTTAGAGTTAAAGTCATAAGTTTTCTTAATAATGAGTTTTCTTTTGAAAGTGTTGGGAGTCAAGGTCTCAGTTAGGAAACTAATAAGCGGACCCGATTAAAACAACGTTCATCGTTCAAAGCAGTGTCGTACATTTGTCATTGAAAAAAAACAAAGACTAACTTTTAAATCGAACCTAGTTTTTCGACTATGACTGGCTAAACCCATCAGGAATTTAAAAGTGCCTAAAATTAATTTCGACTAAAGTTGTAAGAATTTTATAATTGGAGGTTTGTGATGTTTATTTTCTCACTTTGTTAATTTTGTTAGATTTGGTTTGCAAGTTTGAAACTCTAGAAGTTGTTTTCCTTTTCCTGTTGTTACACGATCAATGTATGGCATTGCCCGTGTGTCATATGTTGGATGGTGTTACTTGATTGTCGTTAACGTATCTTGAACGGTCGACTCAACTGTATCATTTAACCGGTCGACTCAACTGTATCATTTAACCGTAAACCGATTATGTCTAGATTTATTAGTATTTTAATCATTTTTGTGTTACATAAAGCTTATGACAATAAAGTGTGGATCGTGAAGATACTATATTTTGTAGGCAATGTTTCCATGGTATGTTGATATAATCCTAATGTTATTATAATAAAAGTATGTGTGTTTATATTTGTAATCTATGTATGCGCTAACAACTTTTATCCGACTCAAAATGTTAATCTGGTGAGTTAGTTGATCAAATTGAATTGGTGAAATTATGAGCAAACACAAGTTAGGTTAGTTTGAAGTTGAAGTGACAACAGTTGAACCCTCCCATCTACTATAATGTGAGCAAACATGACCAAAACGACGTGCATATTCATTAAAAATAATTTATCAGGCTACGAAGTTGATGGATTTGATCGGTAGAAATAAAACTTTCAACTTAATTCGCATAAAAACTCGCACAGATAAAGCATAAAACTTTTTAAATCAAGATATAAATTATAATTTATGTTTTTAAATATTACGAATAATAAACTGCCTTATTTTTTATGGGTCATGCTATAAATATATCACCCTCATATTTTAAACGTCATCTCTAGACTCAAACGACCGTTTTGACGATGAAAACAAGCGGCCATTCGAAAGGTAAATGACACAAGTTTTGACATGACATGCAAATGGTCATATGATGACGAGCTCAAATGCCTTTTAAAATTTATAGGGCTTATGAGATTTGACATAACTTATAAATAACATATTTGCTTGACGCTCAAACGGTCTTTTTATATGTTTTCAAACAACCTTTTACATTTGATGTGAGATAAGATGGGATTGTCATGTGTATGGTTTGGCCCTTTATCTTTATTTGTACATAATCATTTTGGCCGTTTGATGCGTGGACATGATGTTGTGTGCCTACCCTATGTGATAACATTAGGACTTTTAGATCAGATGTTTTATTTTTGCAACATTTTCAAATTAGATGTACAAAGTATGATATACAGTGTATTTTATTAACAAGAATGTGTGATTCTCTGGTAAAGTTCGCAAATTGAATCGACAAAATCAAACATGATTTAGGTGGGGTCTATTGAGAGTTCAATGAGGTGCAAATCAAGTAATTTGTAAGGAAGATGAGATTTAGCATCGACATATTGGAATGACATCAATTCATCATTGTTTGAAAAAGATGATAGAATGGAGTTGATGTTGATTAGTGATAGTGTGGACTTGGGTTGGGTTTTTGCACGGTCTTTGAGCTTCGGATCGTTAAATTTCAAGGAGTTTGTAAATTGCCGTATTAGATTCTTGGATTTTGTTGATCTTGGTGATGGTGATAAACATTCATCATAAGTAGCATTGGAGATCGACATAAAAATGGATGGAAAACAAGATAGAAAAAATTATAAAGCAAGAAGCCCAACCCGTAGGGCTCGAACCTAGGTGAGTTTAGTCTATGCTAGATGCGCTTAACCGCTAGACATGAACACAAATCCCTACAGCCAGATTGTTATACGCATGCAAATTCCAAAAAACCAAAAAAATAAAATATATGATCTAATCAGATGAGGTCGTTACATTAGAGCCGATCCCAAAAATTCTCAATAGACTTTGGGCCTATAGTGAGAACAAAATATAGACCCCTATACTATGACATATAAAAAAATCTAAACGAATAACTTGTATATAAAAAATTAAATACGACGATAATTTTATGACAATAAACAAAACCAAATTATTGAAGTAAAATGATTTAATTTAATTATTTAAGCGAATTGGGAGGCTCTTTTAACGTTTTTGGAAGCAGCAGGGTCGGCCCAATAGAAGCTCAAGGTGAAGCTAGGGCTTGAGGCCCCCAAAAATATAAGGCGCCCACTTTTTAAAATTTAATTTTCATATTCATATATGTATTTGGGTTTTTGGGTTTCTCTTTAACATTGTATGGGCTTCTATTTTGCTGGATATGATATTTTTGTCTTTCTAATAGTCTTGAATAATACAAAAGCAGGAATGAGGAGGCAAACATTCACATATGATAAGATCACCAGACTTTTAGGAGACGAATAGTCACCAACAATTACTCAACTACTCACTTAGTCACTAAAAATTTTGATTTCAGTGGACCGTGGACGGAGATTCGAGGCTCTAGTCATTAGGGCGGTGTCGATTAGGTTTGATGGTCGGACGAATACCTTCTCGTCATCTCTAATAAATTAGGTGGTGGAGCGTTGATGGAGTTTTGATTTTGACCGACTTTCTGAATGTTGTTGTGGTGCATTGCTGGCAACCAAAACCTTATCGTATTCTCTAATAGCTTTCATTCCTTTCAACCTTCAAGGTAAGTTTTGATTTTGACTTTTAAATACATTTATTTAGTGTAGGTTTGCCTTACTTAATCATCAATTTATCTTTGAGGGTTGAAAATATTTACTTAGGAATTATGCATTTGACATTCAGTGTTGAATTTGGAATTAGGCAATTTCTTAAATTCTTATTCTTAATATATGATGTATGAGTTAGGCAATTATCTTACCTTTTTGCAATCTTGGTTTTTATTTTTTGAAATAGTATTCGTTAGACGTAACTTATCAGGCTAATATTTGATTTGTTGTTTTATTGAATTAGACATTCAGTTTGTATTATTAAAGTGAACTACTGAATCGAGTGTTTAAACATTATACTTAAAAAGTTAAATGTCAAATCGATCTCGAAAGCGCCCATTTGCATTAGAAAAGGCAAAAAAATGACAAAAGAAGAAACTTTAAATAAACAGGTAAAAGGATCACTATTAAAACTCGTAACTACGTATACAAATCTACAAATCTTAATGAAAATCTTCATAAACATATAAATTTGGATAGCCCTACAAACCTTAATGAACATATACTTTTAAGAGGGTTTAACTACAAAAATATTTGATAAAAGAGAATGATTTTAATAAAATGTTTTTTGAAAAGGGTCTCATTTTTTAAGTTTGACTGGGGCCCCAAAAAACGTTGAGCCGACCCTGAAGCAAAGTTCTCCATCAAGTTTTCATAATTCATATTCTCCAATACATCATTTTCAAAAACTATCATAGTTAATCCTTTGAGTATTTATTAGGCTAAATTATTTAAAATGTTAATAAGATATCGGATAAAGTTTAATAAGCTAAAATAATCATAATGTTATTTGGTTGCTAATGGATTAATTAATAGATTTTAGTTTGTTTATTAATAAATACATGTATATATAATATAGAAAATTTTTGCGCCCCTAATAAGATCAGACCCTGAACGGTCGTCCAACCACCCCTTTCAGGGTCGCCCCTGCGTCATATGTTCTACTTGTTACTCAATAACACACTATTTATCAATGTTTCAAAATCATATAGGTATAAATATATAATTACAAGTAATCATATGCGTTTGAAAGCTTTGGTTTTCATAGTTGAAAATCTATGAGCGTCACGTTTGTGTTTGAAGACTTAGATCTTGACAATTCAGGTCAATTACCCTCATGGGTCCATTTAAAATGTCGGTTTGAAGTCAATTTCAAAATTGTAAACCAAATGCCACGATATTCACATTAAACACTTGTAGACGCGTAGTTTTTGTTTATTATAAAAAAACATAATGGTTTTCGTCATTTTAGTAATGACTATTGAGAATTCTGATCATTACATTCTAATATCGTTGTCTCACGATGTGTGCACGATACATAATTGTTTTAGTTTTTGGTTAAGATGATTAAAATAATGCATCTAAGTTGATTTTCATATTTCAATTTATTTACATGTTAAGATTCGACTAATATCTACTCTAAATAATCTACTCTACTAAAGCAAAATGTCTATGTGGCATGTGGTATTTTTCTATCCCTTTCACTTACGCATTGAACATGTGTTTTTACCAGAATTAAAATTAACCATTTAATTATGCATTAATTGCTAATTATATTATTTATATATTTTCCAAATTTTGAAACAAATCTTTTGATAATCTAAAAACTTGTTTCCTTTCATTATAGAAATTATATTATTAAAACATAGTTTTATGAAACATGAAATTTTTTAATGCAAAGGACTTTTAAAAAATTAATTTGGAGGGTTTAAAAAGAATTCAAGCAAAAAAACTAAAAACAAAATTTTGGAAAATTTATAATATTGTTTTATTACCTAAATTAACTATTATACATAATTTCAATAAGTTAATCTCAAGAAAATTAATTTTAAATTTGTAAATATTAATAAATAACTATTAACTTAATACTTTTGTTTAACCCGTATATTACATGTGTTTTTACATGTGTTTTTACATGTGTTTTTAAAATAGTCAAATAGAAAGACCCATCCATACATGTGTCCCATTGCATATGATGCAAACAATTTTGCGACCAAAGGCCCATAGGCCATAAGCATCTCTACAATTTATACTCTAGCTAGATTACAATTTATATTCCACTCGATACAACTCCTAATGTTGTACATAAAGAGCATAAGGGTTTTCAGCCTTTTAGCCGGTGATGGCCATAAGCATATCTACATAATTAAAATAATACGACAATGACTATATACGAGAAATATGCATAAACACGTGACTCGTCGTGTGATAATTTTAAAGATTTGCTTATAAAGGAGGTTGTCTTTGATATGATAATATGTTAACAAGTGTGTGTGGTGTGTACTTTCACGAAAAACATCATACCACATTAAGAAAAATAAACGAGTGTTCAAATCAATCTTGTATAGTCTCGTTTTTTTTCTTCTGATTTTACGTAACCTTATTGAGATTCCTAACCAATATTCTGGTCTCAACTTATACCTTTTGGTTGCAAACTTTTATAACTCCAAAGCCTTCTGCCAATGTTGTTGCACCTAGAATAAAGGGATTTTTACGTATATCCCCTTCCTAAGAACATAAATTACATATTTCCCCAATCAAAAAATTCAATTACATATTTTCCCTTCCTAAAACTTATATATCACACGTATATCCATTTCATTCAACTTAAACTATTAAATAACTATTTTATCTTATTTTTAGTAGAAGATTTTTACATATGGATGTTTTATTATTAAAATTGTTTAAAAGTTTTAGTAACTGTGTTTTGTATTTGGAAATATAATTTTGGTTATTGGTTATTGTAGTTTTGAAATAAATTTTAAACGATATATGATTTTTTTATTTCTATTTATATAGAAGATTCGAATTTGAGGAACTATGTAATTAATAGTATTAGAAAGTAAATGTGTAAAAGTACTTTGGTGAAACACAAGTAAAATAATTAGTTAATAAATTATTTCACCAAAATGGTAAATATGTAATATATATAATTTTTTGATTTCGGTAAATGTGTAGTTAATGATTTTAGTAAGAGAAAATATGTAAATGCCCCTAGAATAAAACCGCAGTATATAAGTTTTTATAAAATAGCATATATTAAAAAATACAAATATGGATGTCAGAGGTCATTATGTAGAAAAAATATGTGTTAAAACAAAACAACATAAAAGTGCATGTAGCTAATTTAAGGTTCTTCTTTTTATATAAATATATAATTTTGTGGTTGTGTTGTAAAATGGAATCATATCGAGTAGTAGAATTTATAAGAAATGTGAAATGTGAAAAAATCTACTATTCGTCGGTTTAACTTGTGATATTGCGACTTAAGCGTTGGGGGAGTTTTACACGCTGAACCCCTTAGATCCATCTAACCTGTTTATTTTTCTTTTAAGTTTGATGTCGATCAATATCAAAATATGAATTTGTGTGTTTTGTGAACCATAAGACGAAATTCTAAAGAGAGACCAAAAATCATAAAACAATTCGATTTCAGTAGATGGTGGAAGAAGCCGCTATTTAGCAGTTATTATTTTTCAAATAAAATGACTAAAAATGTGTTTGTTTTCCCCTCGAAATTCACATGTGAAATTCTAGAAAAATAATTTTAAATTCATTTTTAATGAAGTCATTTCAAACTCAACCAGGGACTCAATCCTTTAGACCCCGCCCAGGCTGCTTCTTGTTGAACTCTAGTATTAGGGGCGCTGTCCCCAACTCCCGCCAATAGGGCAAACTCATTGCTTAGGGGTTTTAAGTGAGGACATACACCAATCATTACTTCATTAGTCAAAAAGTCACTTCTATAATATTTTATATCGAAAGACGCGTTTAACTTAGACAAATTTAAAAAATATATTAAATAATTACTTTAGCTTACTCAAAATTTAAATGTTTTAAGTTTATCATATGTATAGTTTATATGTTATATGTTTACCTTAAAAAAGTAAACACATTTCAAGTCGGGACGATTGTTATGTATTACGTTTCAACGTAAATTTAGTCTGGAAACGAGTCGCGACGTTTGTGATGTATACTTATCACATCCGCATACGACACAACTACACGTATCTTTTTATATACATTCTTTGTTGGTTTATGTTTATATTTGTTTGAAAAATAACCAGGTTAAATATAATACGTTTTAATTTAACAACATAAATTAAGTTATTTTACGTTTCGACGTAGGTTTAACCAGAAACAAGTCGGGTCGATTGTCAGTCTATATTTATCACAGTGTACAATCACGTTGCGTATAATGACGACGCAACAGACGACAGGTTAAGAAAAACTAGTTAATTAACGATATAAACATTATGTTTGACAATGAATCGATATTTTTAACAATCAACATAATGCTTATTTAATGATACTTTTCATATTAAACGGTTTCTAATGATATATTAAACAATAATGGTAAAATGACAATAACTTTCATTTAATTAATAGTTAATGGCATTAGGTGTGGCGGCAATCAAGCACGTGGCATTCGAATATGCATCTGGGACTAGTATGCGTTGTTGAGGTTTGACTTTAGCAACAAATTGAGGGGAGTCAAAATTACTCAAAGTCAAACATCCACCTTTGAGTGAGATCGACAACTTGGGCGCTTTGATCATTATCAAAGGCATCTTAAACAAAAGGCTGTTATATGATTTGGGAAAAATATGAGATGATAAATTATATAAAACTATAACATTATTCTATTTAAAAAAAGAGTATGTTAAAGTGATATAATTTAAAGATCTTTTTTTTTATTAGCCGGTTGTAACTTTCAAAGCCGAAACACACTTTTGTTTACACGGTTATCTCGTGTATTTGAAATGTGATAAATATGTTATTTTTTAGAAAAGTTTGTTCCCATTGAAGACAGCGATGGTTCACTTAACTAAATGGAATATAAGCCTAATAAAGTAGTTTGAGTTTGTTAGATTGATGTTGTTTTCAGGGGTTACAGTCAAATCTGAATTCAATAGGAATAACTGAAGCCTGATATATTTGGGACGGGTATAGGGTTGGGTAAGCGAGTATGAAGCCGGGTATCATATTATCTTTTATTATTTTCGCGGGTTTGGAACAAGTATGAGATTACATGACATGATATACCCTTTTACCCGCATCATTTAGTCGTTTACCTGATTAAGCATACATGTTTACTCGGTTATATAATTTTGTTTTTTTGTTATTTTGAATATATTATATCATTTAGTCATATTATCTTCAAATATTTCCCCGTCTGAATTATTCTTTTAATAATCTAGTCGAGTAACTCGACAATTAGACTTTGGATTCTTCTTTGAACCCTAGTTTCTACTGGAAGAGAGTAAGCGAGACATTAACATGCATATTTAGTTGAAAAGAGATAGCGACAAAATTTTTTCGTTGAAATGTAGAAAAGATACCCGATACGTATACCTAACAGGTAGGATTCATGGAAATAACGAGTATACCCGATTACCAGCGGCCCGCGGGTATGCCCGATACCCAACGAGTAAATACCCGATACATACCTAACGGGTTTTGAGTCGGGTATGGTACATACTTATAATCAGCTATGGAGTTGAGATTACCAAAACTCGTCCCAAAGCCACCCCATTGTCCTCCCCGATCCCTAGTTATCTTTCATTTGTTATCCATTTTTTCTTGCTTTCTGATAGTTATGATCATGCTACCATAACTGATATGCTAGTAATTATACATGTTAATAATACAAATGCTATCACATTTTTAGTGATTTTTGTTGTAAATTCATCTTTTTGAACACTCATTTGTGTTTTAATTGAATACAAATAGTTTTAACTGAGTACTTGATAATTTTGTAAAAAAAAACTCAACATTTGGATAAGTTTTAAGATAAAAAGTATTGTCATGACTTGTGTCCAATATGAACACAACCGTGTTAGTCAAGTTGTATTTGTATGTTATCAGGAGTGAACATTGTCATTTCATTAATGAACATAATCGTTTGAGAAAACCATGGTATATATTTATGTTTGAAAAAAAACATAATGTATGCTTATGAATATATCATGTTGTTACTTATGAATTTATATAGGTTATTAACCTTAATACTTAAATTTTGTAATAGTTGTATGATGTTCACGAGTTGAAAATATACTTATATATTTGTCAACGTCACACAATTCGAGATGGTTAAAATGTGTCTATTGTGTTAGATTTTCAAGTATTTATGAAATTAGATAACCTTTTGAGGATTCTTGTTCACCTTTCACCTTGACATAATTGTATAACTGGATTTCTATTGCATAACTTGGGCGACTATTGTATGTTTTTCATTCTAGATCTTCAAAAAGTTATATTGTTATATAGTCTTGATACGAGTCTAATATATATACATGTATCGTGAGTATAAGTGACCTTACCTCTTGAGCTTACGATGGTTGTTATGGTGTTCCTAAATGGATTCAAGGTTCAAGTGATATTATTGCCTCCAGTTTTGCGTTTATCTTGTGTTTGGTTAAATTATTAATCATTTTAGATTAGTTTTTGTAAGATGGTAATAAATTGAATCAATATTATTGATAGGTTTGGTTATATTATATACAGTTTATAGTAAAGTCCTAAAAAGTTAAACATACCTGTGAGCTCAAACCTAATAATAATATAGTTTAATGCTCCCCCGTAGTCAGAGCGGTAGAGAATTGGATTCTCAAACCGGAAACTAAAAGCAAAGAGAATGGGCAGGGCGGCAGCGGTGGCGACATGTCGCCCTGTTAGGGTTTGAACACGGTGATGACGACTAGGGTTTGTACTTTTGTGATGGCGCGACGAAGGTGGTAAATAGCCTATGGTAGCTCTAATATCATGTAAGATGGTAAAAGACTAAATTAATATTATTGATAAGTTTAGTTACATTATATAGAGTTTACAATGATTCTCAAAAAATCTAAATGAGCCCTGACTCAACCCTAATAACAATCCAAAAAATCATAATAACAAATACAATCATTACTAGAGTTAACATTAATATAGTCTTATAGTCTCAACATTCAAAATTACTTTTAATTGATTAGTTAGAAGGTGATGAAGATTTCTACTGAACGATATTGTATCCACAAATCGATACTTGTCTCTTACCTAGAACAATATTATTATACGATACATACACTTGTCTACTTGTTTGTATTTATTTCAGAGATGGTAATCATGTTTTAAATTAAAATTCAATTATGCAAAAAGTGTTTGCTAAAAGTTTGTATTACGCTATGCACATATCAACTTCACTTCTAAAAAAGTCATGTTAGGCATCAAATAAAGATGTACTTATAAACAAAAGTAGTTAAAATTATATAAATTAATGATATGTTAACTTCTATTACATGTGTCGTAACTTTCAAGTTATGCCACGTATTAATTCGAACTTTTTTTACGGGCATACACTATTCATTCGACTTCTAAAATTAACTAGAAGGGTGCCCGCGCAATACGGCGGACAACATTTTATATCCGACACGAGTTTCTAATTTTTGTTATTCTTATAGCAATTTTACAAAAGTTTATTGTATTTTTTCGAAGCTTAAATTTATACACAAAATAAAAGAATTTTGCATGACGACTTGTACATTTATGCATTAACTTATTGTACCTTACAAAATACATATCGGTTTAGCAAAACATTTACAGAAAAAACGTTTAAAAAGTACATATTTATGACTTAGTATCAAAAAGTTTTTAAACATAATAGATTGATATAAAAATCTTAAAACAAATTAATTTTTTTTGGTTTATGGGTAGATAATGTAATGTTTTATGTAATTTATAGTAATTATAAGGTTATTATGTAACTAATTGTAAGGGATAATTTGTAAATAATGTTAAAAATACTATTGTACCCTTAAAAATGGTTGTACATTGTGCATTGAGTTAAGCAAGTGTTCTTAATTTAATGATATCTTAAAATACACTTCTCATATATTTTATATATAGTATAAATATACATTTATGTTTTAATGATATCTTGTACATTGTGCATTGAGTTAGGCAAATGTTTTTAATTTAATGATATCTTAAAAGCCCGATTACCATATAGTATAGATAGATTTTGTCGCTATTACCTCCCCCATTCAAGTTAATTGAAAAAATATATTTTACCTAATAACAATTATTATTCTTATATGTTTCGTTTGTTTCGATTAATATAAATAATTTAAAATTTCATTACAATATTACACAAGATTGAAACAAGATTAAAACACTTATTGAAAGTTGAGTACAAGATTGAAGAACTTATTGATATTTTAGACGGGCAAATTTTAAGTGATTTACTATAACACTGAAAAACTTATTTAAGATTGGGTGAAGTTTTTCATAACTAAAAATAAGCTTATGAAATCATTCGTTTTGATTACCAGTAAAGCCGATTATAATATTATATAGGAACTATAATCATAGACCTTAACTAACATATATTTTTATCTAATAAAAAATAATATATTCTAGATCAAAAGTGAAGATATGAAAGTAAGATGGTCTTAGAAATTAATTTCACCCAAAAGCTCAATACCTTTTAAGTAAAATTTAAGCAAGCATCCCGTAAAGATAATCACAAGACACTCATGAAATAAATCAAGACTTATAAACGAAAAAAACTTAAAATTCATTTAGACATACGGTGATTAATAATAATAATTTACGTATAATATTAATATGATAATCCTTCTATTCTTATAAAAATATATCTATAGAGGACACGTGTCAACCCTACATTCGTTTTCTCAAATTTTTTTTTGTTTTTCTCTTCTATTAAATAATCACATTAATTACAAATAATATTATTTAAGTCTTTATTAGATTAAAAATGATTTTTTTTAAAAATTAAGAAAGATATCCTTTTATTAATGTTGTTTCTAAAGACATAAATTTTTACAAAATAAAACTTTTTTCTAAAACATCAAACTTATTTAAAATATGAAATATTTAAATTTAGTGTTTTTAAAAGTGAATTATTTATAAACAAAAAATAATTAAAAATAGGAGTTATAATCAGGAAATTTTTAAAAATGACAATTTTTTAAACAAAATGTTTGAATTTTTTTTTGAAAAAAATAAAATAAAAAGTTGATATCATTGTTTTATTATTTATAGGTTTTACTCCTACGTAATATAAATCATTTATTATCTTAAAATATCGTTTTATAATTAAGTAATTTTTTTTAATATTTAATATGTTATTTATCTGACCCTTGTAATACACAAGTTTACTAAAACCAGTTAATCAATACAACAACATAACCAGCGAAGTTACTTGATCTTTACCTTTTATTATTGATTCTTCATTCTGAATACTTACTTAGATTGGCATAATATAGACTTAACAAGTTCAAGAATAATTAAACTTTTAGGTATGTGAATTATAGGTGAACAAAGTGGATGAAGCATACCTATTACTACTTTTTCCACATAAAAAGCGATATTCCCTCTTAGTAAAAAACCACTTTTCTACAAGGTCACAATACATACGTTTCTCAAAAACAATTAAAAGAAACTTTTACGCTCAACTTTATAAGACTTTAATTAAATCTACAACCTTTAGAACACTCGAATAATCTGGTTTTATTATTATAAAGCAACGCTTTTAGTTAAAAACTGAAACATAGTTTATTATTTTTGGTAACAAAATAAATAAAAAGACAAAAATATTAAATGTCGAAATTAATGAATGTACTATATTGTCAATCGTGTAAATTAAGTGGGGATCACATTGGGCCATAATCAACACCTACCGTTTAATTTTTAAACCACACTAATTTTCAAATATCACTAATTAGTGATATTTATGTAAGGCCATTTTACATCAATCGGGCAAAGAGACTTTCAAAGTCGTTGAAGGAAGTTTCCAACCGCAATCATCGATCACTTGATTTTTAAAAAGTGATTTTGGCCACTATAATCTGATTTTCCATCGATTATCAACGTCAAATACACAAACTCATTATTATATTATATTATAAAAATAATAAGGAAAACGGAAACGATTATCACTGAAATGAGAAAAACATGGAAACTACTGGTGTGACATTTGAAGAAAACGAGTAAAACGAGATGAAAACAAATATCCTTTAATTATTATATATATTTTTTTGAGTTTAACTCAAACTAAAATTACATTAAAATGTTGAGTAGCTCGAATTTATACTATCTACATTTATGTTGAAATGCTGAATAATCTATATTTTATACCGTCAAGTGAAAACGTTTCATATTTAACCTCCCTCGTTGACATTTCCTTGCAAAATTTATGTTATCTCGCAGATTATCTCAAAACTTATATAAAATTTGCACATATACATTTATATTTGACTGACTCGATCAAATTAACTAACGGTATAAATTATTACCAACCGTTTGAATTATACTACTTTTCCCAAGTTTCACTTAACCGACGTTCATCTCTCCTTGTCCTTAAGAAATCCTTTGTAACCTCGTCCCACGCGCCGTCACCCCGCGGCGCGTGAACTCACACCCTCCTTGCATCCCCACGTGCCGGAGAGTTTAAGCCACCGCCACCTGTCACCTGACACTTTTGGCCCCACATATACTCCACCTCCACCCCACCCCCCTTCACACACACAGACACACATACATCTATATATCTCTCTCTATATATACACATACATACATCTGTTGAACAGAGATTGAAGTGAAGAAGACGACGATGGGATCTGAGTTGATATTCAGAGGCCACGAGCCCCAAACGACGTCGGATTCATACTCCCCCAAACCCCACAAACCCTGGCTCTCCGTCATCCGCCCCATCCGCTACCTCCTCCGTGAACAACGCCTTCTCTTCGTCCTCATCGGCGCCGTCATCGGCGCCGCCATAATCGCCGTCGTACCCACCACCACCACCACCGCCACCGCCACCATCAACCACCGCGACGCCTACTCCCTCTCCCAATCATCAGACCTCCTCAACCCCCGCCGACCCGTTTTCCGACCCGGGTTCGGATCCTTGAACTCCGGCGGGAAGATCCCTTTAGGGCTGAAGCGAAAGGGGCTGAGGATCGTCGTCACCGGCGGAGCGGGGTTCGTCGGAAGTCACCTCGTTGACCGATTGATCGCCAGAGGCGATAGCGTGATTGTCGTTGATAATTTCTTCACGGGGAATAAGGATAACGTGATGCATCATTTTGGGAACCCTAGATTTGAGCTCATTCGTCACGATGTTGTGGAGCCGTTGCTGCTTGAAGTAGATCAGATCTACCATCTTGCGTGCCCTGCGTCACCCGTGCATTACAAGCACAATCCTGTGAAAACGATCATATCCTTGATTACCTTATTGTTCTACTTGTTGTTGTTGTGTAGATTGAGTTTAGATGTTTGATTGTGTGTTTGTGTTCATCTTGTGGTTCTTTAACGCTGATTTGGTTCTTACAAGACGAATGTGGTGGGGACTTTGAACATGCTAGGGCTTGCGAAGAGGGTTGGAGCTAGGTTTTTGCTCACGAGCACCAGTGAGGTGTATGGTGATCCTCTGCAACACCCACAAGTTGAAACTTATTGGGGCAATGTTAATCCGATTGGTGAGTTTTGCTGTTTGCATCTTGTTCGTTTTTGTGTCAGCTTTAGAATTGACGACAATTGCACTCAGATCTGGCTTGTGATTCGTCGATTTGGGGGTCTGTGATCTGGTGGTTGTGGAAGGATATCTTTTGATTTGAAATTGTTGTGTTTGATTTCGAATGATCAGCGAATTTAGGGGAAATGAATGCAGAGGTGGGAAATGCGTAAGATCTGATGGTGTTTGATGGTTTTGGCAGGTGTTAGAAGCTGCTACGATGAGGGAAAGCGGACTGCTGAAACGTTAGCCATGGACTACCATCGTGGTGCTGGTGTCGAGGTCTGTGTTGTAAAGATTGGTGTTTGATTTGGTATGAATCGGATTACGGGTCTGTTTAAAGATATGATTTTGATTTTGATTTGATTGTAATGCAGGTGAGGATCGCTAGGATATTCAACACATATGGTCCTAGGATGTGCATTGATGATGGGCGTGTCGTTAGCAACTTTGTCGCTCAGGTGGGTTGTCGACTGTCGTTTCATGGTTGCTTTTTAAGTTTCAAGAATCATTTACTTGAAATCTTGAATGATGCATTGATGTGTTAGAAGTTAAAACATTGTGTTTGATGGCTTATAAAGCATTTCGTTCTTTTGTTCATAACTTCATATGTTCATTGATGGTAATCAATCGAATCGTTGTCAATGCAGGCACTTAGAAAAGAACCTTTAACTGTTTATGGTGATGGGAAGCAAACAAGAAGTTTCCAATTTGTTTCGGATCTGGTTAGTATGTCTTTCTCTGTTTTTAAGATTCCTTATTGTTTTTTTGGTTTTTTAATATTGTATGCTTCTTTGGATCTTCTTGTTTGGAGTTATGTGTATCATCAACTGGTGCTAATTGGCTATCCTAAATTTAGTAATTGCTATTTTCGTGCGCTTTCAGTATTTAACCTAATCTCCTGATTGGTATCTACACAGATCTCTAAATCTGGTAGTTTTTAATTGAAGACTAACAGAATAATTGTAAATGTGTTTACTGTTTGTGGTTGATTTGTGATTAAATTCATCATCTTTGGTGCCATGTGTAAACAAGGCATAGATGACAATGTCATTTACTCTTTCTGTATGGTAAAACAAGCGTATCGCGTTATAACATTAGGAAACAGGATGTTATATGACCAGTTTGGGATATTGCTTGTGGTTGTGTCTCTTTGGTTAAAGTAGGTCAACACGACACGACATGATGTATGTTACTTCAAACTTCTAATTTTGTTGTAAGTTACAACATTTCTAACTTCTTAAAACTCTTCACATGGATTACTTAATGTGTTAGTTCTCAATTATTAGTTTTACAATCAAGTTATTCATTTGGGACTGGGCCCACTTGGTTCCTTTGTTAGTAAGTTTCTATATGCAGGCAAAAGCCTTTCTTGGCATTGAATGATTAGTTACATCTGTTCTATTATTCAGTTTAGAGACGCATATTCACCTAACTTACTCTGCTTTGTATATGAAGGTTGAGGGTTTGATGCGATTGATGGAAGGCGAACATGTCGGACCTTTCAATCTCGGAAACCCTGGTGAATTCACAATGCTTGAACTTGCTCAGGTATATGTCTTTTTGTTAATACATCGTACCTTGAACTATGTAATCGGGGGTGTAAGTCGAGTGCAGCCTGAGCTTTGCTACGAGCTTGAGCTTGGCTTGTTTGTTATTTATTAATGATTTATTTATTTATTTATTTATAGTCATCTATAATAGTTTTTATGCATATTTATAATTAAAGTTTTTATATATAACATACTATATAATATTTAATTTCTTTATCACAATTTTATATATATAAATAATAATTTAATTTATTATATGGATATTAGATAAACAAAAGGCTCGTTTAGGCTCTAAAAAGCTCGATTTGTGAAGCTTAGGCCCGAGCTTGTTTATTAAATGAACCCATATATAAGTTTATATAAGTTTGAGCTCGGTCTCTAGCTCATTTAAGCTCTAACTTGATTCGAGTTTCGAGCAATTCGATCTCAAGTAGCTCATAAGGGGTTCGGCTTGTCTCGTTTACACACTGATGTATCAATGTGTCCCACATGAATACAAAATTAGAAGCTTATGTTATATGCTACCACCACCGGTAACTTTCACCATGGGACAGCTTCCTGTTTTGTGTTTGGGTGTTAAAAAAGTATCCACTTTGCTAAATGATGTGGTGATCATCAGAATTCAGACAACAATCCATGATCTTGTTCTCGGTTTACATTGTTACACAGGTTGTCCAAGAGACGATCGATCCGAATGCAAAAATAGAGTTCAGGCCAAATACAGAGGATGACCCACACAAGCGCAAGCCTGACATAACCAAGGCGAAAGATCTCCTCGGATGGGAGCCAAAGGTGCCGCTACGCAAAGGTCTCCCTATGATGGTGTCTGACTTTAGGCAGCGAATCTTCGGTGACCATAAGGACAACATTGCCACCTCCACCTCCATCTCAGCTTAATCGGAAACGGTTACCATTTACCATTACGATATAATGATATGCAGCATGAGAAAAAGCGTATACTGTTTACGCTTTTAAGGCAAATGTTCCCTTCGCCCAGAGCAACTAGTGTAGCAGAGGTTACTGTCTCTCTACCATTGTTCAGGTCTTAGTTGGCTATATTAGTATTATTTTTTTCTTTTTTTTTGAGCTTGTATTTTCTTTTATTATTGTTATCTTAAACATGATTTGGGAACTTAATTGGCATTTTACAGATATAAGTTTTACGTTGTAGCCTACCATCTTCCTTTTGTTATTAATATTAAATGCAGTTGCCCTTAGAAAGTTTTCTATTCGTTGTGAAATCTACTTCTTGTTGGGTTTATCGTAGGTTGTCGGTGGTTGTAGTATCATTAATGTTTTTTTAATGTAGTTGGATTAAGTTATGACCATATATGCTACCACAAAGTAATACTTTGGTCATTATCATTTCTGCTCCTAAAAAAGCTCTTAAAAGTGAACACCAATGTTGGTTTTAATAATATCAAAATACCATTAACAATTTGTTTGCTCATACAATAGTTATATCACTCGCTTATAGCCTATGATATCATAAATAATATTTAATTTTGAATAAAACTATGTTTAAAAGGAAATCTATTGTAACACTTACGTAAAAAAAACTCATCAAGTTTTGCCGTAAACATGCGTACACATACAAAAGATTTTGATGTGTCCTTTTCAATTCTTAATTTGACAAAATATTTTGATTAAAAACTAAACGTATATAGCCTTAAAACATAAAGTTTATTATATAAAATATAGACATAAAACTTTAAAACCTAAATTTGAATGTATAAAATATAAGTATAATTCAAAGAAAATAAAATAAGAAAACGAGTCATGATTATATCTAACCCACACACATAGACAGATGTAAAAAGTTAAACTTAAAAACAAAATAATGACCAACTTTCAAACTAAAAAAATTAGTGCAGCAACTCAAGTTGTTATTTAATGTATATTTTTAACTTATAATAAGTAATGGCTTTTTTGTCATTTGTTATTTTTTTAATCCATGTATTGGTCACTTGTTATTAATCTAGACATCTACAAATTAATTTTCCATCTAAAAGGGTATTATATTAATTTAAATACTCATACAAATTTCTCTTTTATTAAAAATAATTTTATTAATTGCTATGTTTCTTTCTCTTATCTAACTTAAAAAAATCAAACTATCTTATTTTAATATAGATTTTATGAAAAAAATTAGAAATCATATCTTTTACTCAATATCTAAATAACAAGAAACTAAAGTTTTATATAATATGAAATTTTTTAAAACAACATTTTTAAACAAAATATTTTAAATCATTTTGTTTTAAAAAAGACAAAATTATAAACATGTGAAATATTTAAAAACAGTTTAAAACACTAAATAAATTTTTTTATAAAAAATCTGAAAACAAATGTTTAAAAATAAAATCTTTTACATAAAAGAGTTAAAAAATGGTATAATTATTTTATTTCTTAAACTAAAGTATATATAATAATCTATAATCTATAGAAAACTTTAATACAACAATGTTTTTGAAGCCACATGTACATCTCTTAAACCATCTAAATGATACATGGCAACCTCTTACCCCACTTTTATTTCATTATCCCGCCTACCCGTTTTATATCTTACGCGGATCCATTAGCCATGGATAAAACCCGGTCTCTAATCCCCTTTCATTCTTCTTAGTGCTTACCGAAACCCTCGAGCAACCACCATCCATCCTTCGACGAAAGTGTTCCAGATCTAACCCTTTTGCTTTCTTACCGAAACTCTAGATCGACAATCTTCCATTGTTCTTGTGAAACAAATCGATCTACCCAGGTTAGTTTCTCCCCTAAATATTTCATTATCTTCCTCAATTCGTTTGAATAGATTATGTGCTTTTCCGTTCTCATTAATCGTCTTTTGTTGTATGAAGCATGTAGCCAATCATTTGTTTCTAATCGATTATGTGGTCATCTATATGTTTTGATGAGAAGCCAAGGCTTTTGTGATTTTATTTGTTTTAAAAGATTATGTGAATTTAACAATAAGGTTTGTTATATGAGTTACAACATTTAGGTAACACTTAGGTTATTATTATTGAAAGAAGTTACCAGATAGCATCGGATGGGTATTTGACAACTTTGAAATGGATTTCTGTCCATGATTTGTGCTTTGTTTTTGCTTGATTGGTGTTCTTTTTCTTTAACTTCATCATGTTTGTCTGTTTATTTGTGTGTTTTTTTATTTGTCAGGTCACAAAGGCTTTTGATTTTAGCCTAATGCGTATGGTCTTAACACACTGATCCAGGTATGTTGTTCTTTTATTTTATTACATCAAATTATGGGAGTATCATGATGATGATTGTTTGTGCTTATAGAACTTTTGCAAAGGGTTTTTGTGCAAGTCTTTGTTTAAACATCAATAATTGATTTCTCTCCAATGGAATTTGTTTAATGTTGTAACTTTGCTATGTTTTTAACTTAAATTTATTCAAAATTCTAACTGTTATTTACCTTTGATTTTTGGTATTGAAACTCCTCTGTTACATGCTTATCTTTTAGATGAGTTTGTTATGATTTTCATTATTCATCATTAAAGGTATGTATTAATTTGAATATACATTACTTGAAATGCTCTTATCTAAGTTGTACCAAAATCATGTATTCAAATATTAAACAATTAGCAAAAGCATAGAATACCCTGCATGAAGAACTTACTTCAGCAAATATTGAATTAAAAGCAATTATACAAAAGGTTACATAGAGTTATATTTTATTATAAATATCTGAATTAAAAGCAATTATACAAAAGGTTACATAGAGTTATATTTTATTATAAATATCTATCGATTCTCATGTGATTTTGATTAAATTTATTTATATAAACTTTTTTAAATATAGTTTAGGTGAATTAGGCAAATCCAAATCAATTCGATTGCAATTAATCACATGGACGTTAGAGTTACTACTTCATTCATTTAAAGAGCCCAGGTAGTCTTATGTTCTTAAAAAGAAATGCCTGCTTTTTATTGCAACGCTGGTGTGTTTCCCCTAATTACTTTAGTAGAACTTCTCTACACTTGAGGATTTTAATCACACACACATATATATATACATATATATACATATACATATATGGATATATACATATATATACATATATACCTATATACATATATATATATATACCTATATACATATATATATATGTATATATGTATATACATATATACCTATATACATG
>BJCM01082993.1:0-11742 GCA_018326385.1 Flaveria bidentis | reverse complement strand
ACACTTTCCTCGGGTGCAACAACCCTATTCAGGCGTATGGACACCCTTCAGTCGCATGGCCTTCATGCGACTGAACATCATGCGAATGAACCAATGCGGATGAACACTCATGCGAATGAACACCCAATCATGCGAATGGACAATGCGAATGGACCTCATGCGAATGGGACTAATGCGGATGAACACTTATGCGACTGGACCTTCAATCGCATGACCTCCATGCGACTGGCCTTTCAATCATGCGAATGGACCTCAATCGTGCGAATGGACCCCAATCGCACCCTATTCGGCCGTATGGCCTATTCGGCCTCAAGTCGGTCGCTTAGCCTAGCTAAAGAAGAGTGCAGTTCATCCCGACTACAGTCGAGGGTTTTCGGCCTCCAAACTCATCTAAACCCATTTTAAGCCCAAATCGACCATCCTAAACCTTAGGGATGCATACCACAACACCATTCAAGCACACAAAAGCTCAGAATCAAGACTCAAACACATCATACATACACATACATATACACAAAAAGGTCAAACATACACACACTCAAAAACCTAATTTTCAGATGTTTTCCAACCCCAAAATCATTAGAAAACGTTTAAAAGAGGGGTCCTAGAACTCACACAACGACCACGACGGGAAGAGCTTCGATTTGACTCACTTCTCAACGATTTTGGCTACTCGAACCAACCCGAACTAACACTTTTTCCTCTTTTCTTTCTTTCTCTCTTCTCCTCTCTTTTCTTAGCTGAAATATTGGTGTGGGGAGAGGGTAAAGGGTTGCCCTCTCCCTTAAATACTCCCGCTTCCCCGACTTTCTCTCGTTGGCGAGTTTGGTCCCCCGACTTTGGACTTTATTTCTTTTCTTCTTTCGTTGGCTTTAAAATAAATAAATAATCGGGTGTTATAATATGTTTTACTTAGGGGAAAAGTATGATCAAAGGTTTTAAACCATTTTGTAATTCTGAATTCGTTTTGGACTGTATAGGATTGCCGTGTTTTATTTGGGTCAGAAGATTGAGTCTAGATTTTCTTAAGAAGTGTGTACTCTTGTGACCAAGTTCCTGTGTTCTTATCCTGACTATTTAACTCTAGTTTGGGAGTTGTGGAATGTATTGTTAGTAATTACAGGCTGACAACCCCACCCTCATTTTTAGTATGCTAGCTAAGAGTGAATTTACATGTACGTGCCCATAGGTAAATATAATCGGGTTGTTTTGGACTTGGACTTGGACTAGTGTTTGCTCGTCGTTTAGGCCGGTGAGTGCCTCCGACACGAGTCCTAGTCGTTGCGCTGCGATCCTTTGGTCATGAGCATATATTGGTGTCTATGACTTATTGTGGTCTCATTTACACATTATTTGTACTAGACTTACATGATAAATATTTTTACTTTTTAAACGTGTAAACTCACCAATATATGTTAGACTTTTTGGATCATGTCTTTTTATTAGGTGATGCGCTTGATGTGCTTGAATAAAAGGATTATTAGTTGAGACCGCTCTTTCAAGAGCAATTGGACAAATGTTTAGGGTGTTTGGTTTGGATTATATTTCAATTTGTTTAGATTGTTCTTTCATATGGATTTACAAATGTTCTTGAGTGTTTTAGTTTGGAACTTTGGAATTATATATTTATTATGGAATAACATTATGGGATTGACTATAGTTAGCACTAGCTTGTTTTTTTCTGTCGGGCGAAATCATGATCTATTGATAGAAAACGCTTCTAGTGATTTTATTAGACCTCCAATGTGTTATGTTGATCTAGTTCACCACATCCTCTGCTTTTTGGTGGGTGCAAATATGCTAATTATGTTGAATTTGTTAGAAATTAAAAAGTTTCCTTTCACGGTGGGGCAGGAATGTTTTATGGATATATATAGAATTATAAAAAATTTTTTTCCTTCTCTGGGTGTTGTTTTTAATGTATGCTTTTGAGAATAAATATGTTCGTAAACCTGGTCTACTGGTTATTTTCCTTATAGATGTTGCTGCTGGTGTGGGTTCGAAGCTTTGGCAGGGTCTTCTTTTGGGTTTTTTTTTCTTCTCGACACGTCTTTGACGTGTATTTAAATTTTGTTCCTTTATAAAGACCGTATGTTTGGCGATTCTGCAGATTGGCGCTCTCTTTGTGATATTTTTGAACTCCGGTTGTCTGTTGCTATTAAGGTCGGTGTTGAGTTAATCTTGATCCGGTCAAGTCGGGTCAAATCACTTGTCGTTATTTGATACTTTCATATTGTTTAAAGTTTAGTGTGCATGGAAGAAGTTTAAGGTTTACGTGAATGTATACCGGAACTTTAGGCTATGTTATTTTAGGTTAATTTAATTAGTTTGACTTGGTAGTTAGGTTGACCGGGTTATTTGGAGATCATGGAGCATGATATCACGTGCGGTTTCATTTGTATGGCTATTAATAGCCTTAGCTTTGTTGAATAAGTGTGTGAGTTTTCTTTTCTGCAATATCACATTCATATATACATATAATATACGTGAGTTTGTGTGTGTTTTGTGTGTGTTTTTAAAGGGGCCTGATCCAATAGTCGGTGCCTCTTTGTGGTTTTTTGCTTTCCGATTTTAATCTGCATATTACTGCGCGATTTGAGTTTGACTGTATGTTGGCTTTAATTTTAGTTTAGGGTTTTTTATTTTCTGTTTTATTTTAGTGGCTGCATGTTCTTATTTGTTGTGATTTTGGTTTTTATTCATCTTGCTTTTTATGTTTCTGAAGTTTAATCGCTATGAATTATAATCACCATTTTGTGATTTTCAATTTGAATCATGGATGAAAGCTTCGTTTTTATTTATCTAAGCTTATGGATTTTGTTTGTTCAGAGTTGTTGATTGGGATTTTGTTTGTTTTGAATTGTTTGATTGGTGTGGACATTGACTGTTGTGATTTTGGTTTTGTTTTGCTGATGCATGTTGCTGGGTAGTTTTTTTCTGATCTGGATGTTTATTAATAAGTGTGTAATTTGTTTACGTCTTCTTATATATTGTTAATTAAAATTGTAGTAGATTTCAAAGTTCACCTTAATTTTTGTTCTAATAAGTGCATATGTTGGTTGTTGCCGTGTGTGGCAAATGATGTTGAAGATGGCATGGCAAAAACATAAGAAAATAGGTGGCAGTACATCTCGGTTAAGCTCTTCTTCATGTTTTGCCAACTGTAAGATCGATCATTAAATCACTAAAAACCATTAAAGAACCGGTTTAAACTGTTATATAGCTTCATGAAAACAACATTGGAGTGTTTCAGAATGTATAAAAATTGTTTCCCGTGCATATGTTTTGGTTTTGTTTTGGTTTTGGTTTTTGGATGTTAACTAGTATTAAGCCCCCGCGTTGTAGCGGGGACGTAAAACTATGCCAAGTAGCGCCTAGCATACCACCGGCAATAGCCACCAACACAGAAAAAAGTTCAAATTAGAAAAGAAATAAGAACGGAAAAAATATAAAACCGAGCGGAAAGTAAATGTAATAACGTTGAACCAATCAGACAAAACATAAAACATATAAAACAATTGGTTAGTGGACCTGAGACCAGTGTATTGCGATTGGACCTTTAAACGGGGACCAAGAGTGAGGGGGTAAGCGTAAAAACGTTAAACCACACATGCATACTACGGCGTTTTAACTTGCAAAATTTAGATCAAAACGTAAACCGGGAATTTTGTATAATATAAAAAAGTATAGGGAACTAAATTTGAAAGTAATAAAATGTTAGGGTTAAATCGTAAAATATAAAGTATTGGGTAAAAAATTAGATAAATATGAGTACAACCAATAAAACATATTGCATAACCCTTAATGCAAACTAATTTGATTATTGTTCCTTTGTCGTTGCGTGCATCTGATTTGTTTCTTTGTTTGTGGTGTTTAGATACAGCATCTCAATTAGGGTTTTGTTCATAAGGAGAGACGAACCCTGGTATGTGTTCTTATTTTATGTGTGAGCAATTATGAAACTATGCATCTGTGCAGAAAAACACCCTTTGTTCCCATCTATGTAATCAATTTTTAATTATTATTTGCTGTTTGCAAGTGTTCTTTTTACAGGGACGACTCAATAGCTTTAAAAACTAAGCTAGGGCTTTAGTACCACCCATTCTAATAGGTCATCGAAAAATAAATCGTATTGTATAGTTTATTCTCAGTCTAAGCCAACATTTAACTAAATTAAAAAAATAAAAAGGAACGAAAGAAGGAAATCTAGATCGGCAGGTCGTAGATCTTCAACACAGGCTATTGGTCAATTCCTGATTGGAGGGTTGGGGCGAGGGGAGATGAAATGAAGAGACGAACAAAGCCGGAAAGTTAAGATAAACAACTCCGCTCGTTTGATTTCATTATTCATCTATGATATTGCTTGCCCCAAGCGAACCCAGTCACCAAAAACTTCAATTTCTTCGCTAGGGTCACGAATAAGAACCCCCAACCTTCGTTTGTTTCTCTATTATCATCCGGTGGAGTCACAATTTGCTTTTTTGATTTCATTGCAATTAAAAAGCCTTTAAACTTTAATTTCATCTAGACATCTAGTGGAGTAACAGACTCACGATTAGGTACTAGGCTGAGCAGGTTCTTATATTGATTCATTTTCTCCCTAAATAAGGTAAATTGCTTAATATATTAGAAGGACAAGTTGTTAATTGCTAATTGTATAAATTTGTTTTAATTTTGTATATGCTTCTTTTTATTTGATTTACAAATTGCTAATTATTTATTTCTTTTAGCTTTTTTACTTGTTATAATTTATTAGAATATAAAATCATTAAATCAATTAGGATTTGCTTTGAATAAACCGATTTAGGAATCATATATTAACTAGTGCTTGTGCTTAAAAAACATGAGAGTTTTTTAAGATAAAGTTTTAAAAAGCTTCTGATTTCATTAACGATTTAGGCCTCTAAAAACGTTAAGACACCCATGTCTTTGTAAGGTTAGGATATTGAACTAGATGATTATGTCGAATTGCATTGCTAATTTGAATAGACAACCCCTAAATGAACAGAATATATAGGTAACAATTATCCTAAAAGATCAACATCATTCCAAAGTAAACATTGATAAATTGTGTTTCAAATTAATAGCAAACAAACTAATAGCTAATGTGAAAATATTACACAGGTATTTACATTAACCATCACCCAAATTTTTTTACAGAACCATTATAAGATTAGATCATCCAAATTCATGGCTAAAATCATCCAAATGCAACGGGAACAGTATCATGTGACACTACTCCCGCATCAAATCTACTTTTGTAACACTAACATGTGACGGGACTTATTCTTAATCTTTTGTAAAGCCCTTAAAAACATATCACAACTAGCACTAAAACATTTATTGTGCAGCCTATGAAAATTTGGGACAATTACAATGTTTTATTAGTGGAAGACAAAAAGCTACAAAATACATGCGTTAAGAACCGTAAGAAGCTACGACAACACAACGCTGAAGCTAATATAGCCGCCACAACGTGGGGCAATAATATCTAGTTATAATCTAGACCCAAAACATAGATCATGGATTATAAAAACTCATAGTATAATCTTTTCTGGATTCAATATTAAATTAACACTAAGATATTAAATAACGAAACTCACTGATTAACAACAACATGAACAAATGACTCAAAGAAAAAATATACACCAAATAAAATAAAAACTCAACAATGAGACTACTAGGATAAGTAGTTATATGTTGCATGTCATCAAAGATTACTTACGAGAACAATAAGATTGATTATAGCACTGTTTCTCTCCCAAGGAAAAGAGAAACCCTAGAAACTTCATGAACCCTAAAAATGACCGTATGAGATGTATATATACTCCACAAGAAACAACATGTCCAGTAATGACTCCTCCATGAATACTTCTCACAAAAACAACCCTTGAAAAATAGAAATATCCATACGAAACCCTTAAACTTAATTACACCTCATAAAGACAATAAAAATATTATTAGAATTGAATTGAACTGAAAAATAACTAAATCTAACGCCCACTCTTAATTCAATTCTCAAATAAACCAACCAGACCAAGATTTTCACATACACTCTTATCTTGATTAATACCAAGACTTTTCATAAACACATTAGCAGGCTGATCACCAGTATATATCTTAATAATTTTAAAAACGTAGCTTAAAATTCTCTTTTAAAAATATTAAGTCTATTTTAAAATTGCTTTATTCCTTTATGAAACACTAGATTTGTAGTAAGAATAGTAGCATAGTATCACATGAAATTTTGATAGAAATATAACAACGAACCTGCATATCTTTAATTAGCTTTCTAATTTATAAGGGTCTGTTTGGTATGGGATAATGGAATGGACGAGATAATGAATGAATGAAGGAATGAAATGAATAAGAGAATAAAATGAATAATTACATTACATTGTCATGTTTGGTTACTCTTTAATAATAAATGAATCATTACCTTGTTTTCTTTGTTATGTAAAAAAACAAAACAATGAAATGTAAATCTAGTTATGATGATGATGGAGAGCGGGAGTGGTGGCCGGCGGTGGTTTCCGGCGATGGTGGTGGCCGGCGGCGGTTTCCGACGGTGGTGGCCGGCGGTGGTTTCCGGTAGCGGTGGTGGTCGGCGGTGATGGCTTTCGGCGGTGGGGGTTGCAGGCTCTAGTTTTTGGCGGCGGTGTGTGGTCGGCGATGATGGCTTTCGGCGGTGGGGATTGCAGGCTCTGGTTTCTGGGGGTGGTGTGTGGTCGGCGGTAATTTTCTACGGTGGTGGTGGCCTTTGGTTGTTTCCGGCAGCCGTGGTTTCCGACACCAACAGTGGCCGGTGGTGGTGGCCTTCGATGGTTTCCGGTGGCGGCGGCGGTGTCCGACGATGGTGTTCCCGAGGTAGTGGTGGTTGCTGGTGACGAGTGATCTTGATGGTCGGTGGTGGTTGTTGTGGCGGGGGGGTGGGTAGTATTGGTGACTAATGATGTAATAATGGATGAAATGAAAAAAAGAAGAGGAAGTAGATGAAATGAATTTGAGTCAAAAAATACCTTTAAAAGAGAGCAATATTATGGTTTAAACATTAATCTTGACCAAGACTTGACTTTAAGTATCTTAAAATTCTTAAAGCAATTTTAAAATAAGACTGAAAAGGTTTATGCATATATTTACTCAAACATTGAACAATATAAGAAATACCATGACAAGTTAGAGTCAGATATTTAAGTTTTTCAATTAAGACTCAACAAGAGTAAATTTTCTAAAACAGAATCTCTACTTTCAAAATTTAAACCATTAGATATAACAAGATTTTGTTTCATAGGAATAGCAACATGTTTACTCGCAAGCATACCAAATTCATTTAATAATTCTAAACAATACTTCCTCTAATTTAAACAAATACCACTATTTTTTTCTAAGAACTACTACTCCTGAAATATTTTATCACACCCAAATTCTTAATTAAAAATTTTCTATTATCAATGACATCACAATTTTAGATTCACGACTTGACAAATAAAGAAGCATCATTATTACTTTGAGAAAATTCTATAGATTTAAGGTAGTTAATTTTTCTTTTCACTACCTAGGAGCTTGTTTAATTAAGCATATACAATGATTTTACTAACTTATAAACCTTACCATTATTATTTTTAGAACTAAAACCTTAAGGTATAGTCATGTAGACGTCTTTATGTAAGTCACCATACAATAATGCATTTCATACATCCAATTGAAATTCATACCAAATTGCAAACAATGTTCTAATAGTAGCCATTTTATCTACGAAAGCCAAAGTCTAATTAAAACTTATACCTTCACGTCAGTTATAAGGTTTAGCCACAAGCCCTTGTTGGTATCTCTCTATTTCTCATTTTGATTTATATATAAATCTAAAAAGCCATTTACAACCTGTATACCCCAATTTCATTGTTCATGGCATGTATTCAGTTGTAGGGGATGAACCTAGAGGCTCAGGAAATCAAATCAAGATAAAGATCAAGATCAAGTCAAGTGACAAGTTCAAAGCTGCCGCATAACAACTTGTTTCTCGCATGACAACATCAAGTCGAGTGAGAACTTGTTGACAAGCACGAGAACTAATAGTTTTGTATATATAGAAGTTTTGTAATGTAATTACCAGAGCTTTTGTCATTTCCTCATTTTCATTCCTATTGTAATTCATCTAAAATCAAAGAGCAATACAATTGAAAGATATTTACATTCGTTCATATCTTCTATATTTCAATTCCACAATGATAATATTCCACGTTATTATTGTGAGATCGATCTTATGTGATTGTTGATCCTTAAAATTGGTATCAAAGCTTGGTATGCTCTAGATCAATTGATTTGAAGATTGAGAAGTGATATGAAGTGTTCGTAAACCTTGAATTGCTTGATAATAGAAGTTCTACTTGATTTCTGCTAAATTTGATCATATTTGAAGATGGTGAAGCTGATTAACTTGGTGTTTGATGATTTGGTGATGTTTTGAGCTTTAATGAGTTTAATTTAATCAAATTAGAGACAATTAGGATCTTAATTGAACCTAAATCACTAATTGAGCAATTAATTAACCAATTTGGTGAAAGATTGAAGCTGGAAAAGTTTGAAATTAAAGAAATGAATCTAGCGAAAAGTTGATAATTCCCGTTGAAAAGTTGAAGTTTCACAAGAGTTTGTTACAATAGATTCCCTTCACATGAAAACCTGAATATTTCGAAAAAATCAGTTACAAAACTTACCACGCGAAACGTTTGTGTTTTTCGTGGGAGAACTTTGAGTTTAAGAAAATTTTGATTTCTAAGTAAGAAATATGGCAAATCTAAAGCACATCATTGCCACACTAAATCTTGACAATAAGATTGGTACTAGCACAAAGCCATCTCGTCTTCTTAATGAAGAAGATTAGCTAGACTAGGCATATCGGTTTGAGAACCATGTCATTTACACTAAACTCATGACGATAAGATCTATCAAGCAAGGTCTGTTTGTCCTAGAATAAAAAAATAACAAAGGAGAATAGGTTTCTAAATTTGAACATCTTTCGGATGAGTAGGATTTGAACAGGATGGAGCTTTATGATAAGCATATGCTGCCATCACTATGGAATTTACTACTGAGATAACTCAAAAGTTCAAAGATTATACCAAAGCTAAGGATTTATGAGATGCAATGGAAGAGCAAATCATGGGCAATAAAGACATGAGAGAGAGCCAGAAGGATATGCTTGACAAAGAGTTAAATAGTTCAATCATATTCTTGGAGATACGTTGGAGGCTCAAATGTCAAGGTTTATGAAGCCATCACAAAGATGAAGAGTGCATGAGATACTCTAGAGAATATAGCAATAAACAAATACTTGTTAAATTCTCTGCTAATAGCTGGAACTACAATTACAGTATCATTAAAAGAACCAAGGATCTATTTAGCTTGTCTCTTAGTGATCTCGTCTCAACCATCAAGTCCTATGATATAGATGATAGGCAAAGAGCTGCAAACTACATTAACATAATGGGAGCTTAGCATTGTATGCCAAAATGGCTAGTAATCCTAATTATATGTCTGCTACTCTGAGTTGTGTCAAGAGAAATAGTCATCAACTTATGCATATTCAACTGTCAAAGATCAATCATTGTCTCAATCCTTGCCTCATTACCAAACAACTAATCAAAATCCTTATGTTAAAGCTCAAATCTAATCACAATCTCAAACCTACCCATAAAATCAAGCTTCTCAACCAACACAACAAGCTTTTGTAGTAAACTCTCAACCCAACAACCAAACCATTCCGATAGCTGAAGATCACCTGGCTCTGTTTACTACTTTCATGAATAGTTATGAAGCCTTTTTTGCCGGATGACATAGTGTAATAAACATCTTGGTTGATTATTTTCAATAAGTAAATCTTGATGATGTTGAAGAAAATGATATTAAGAATCAAATGGCCATGGTGGTGTACAGAGCAAAGATTTTTTATAACACCCGGATATTTTTTGAAGACGAGAAAGAAAGAATAAAAGTAAAGGTAAAGAAAGAAACACAATTTACCCAAGTTGAGGGGCTAAATCTGTCAAAAGGACAAAAAGTTTAAAAAGTTGGTGTAAAAGTGGGCATGACCGCCCACATCCTTCTACACATCCGCTTTTCCCTAATTTTAGAGATGCTTAGAATGTTAGAGATAAGCTTAGAACATGTTAGATTGGTGAATTGGGACTGATTATTGTTAGAACTTGTATGCCCAAAACACATACAAGATTGATGTGGTTAGTACATTATGATCCAAGTCGGGTCATGCCCAATAACAAGCTAAACAAACACCTATAAATATTTATTTGTTGATAAGATCACATAAATAAATATTGACAGCAATTTAGAAAATGGGTTTTCTAAAACTTTGTTTTTGTAAAAGAACAACATTATGTGGATAATTTTTTCATCAGAAATTATTTGTTTCATTATTTACGTGAGTTAAATAATAACAAATAAAAGTGTGTTAATGTTATAAAATTAAAAGAGGTTTTAATTTTATAAACTTATGGGTTAAGAGTGTAACTTTTTTTATAAAAACTAAAATGGGGGGAACTCATTTTTGAAAAGATTTCGGCCGCCCAAGGGAATCCACTCCTTGGGATTGCATGTCTTGGTTATTACAAGACATTAATCCATTCTTGCACTCAAGCTTAACCAACACTTTCTCTCACACACACATTGCAAGAACTCTTTCAAAAGAAAGCTGAAAATTTGGATTCAAGGCATAACAAGCTGAAAATTTTTGGGTTTTGAAGGAGCATAGGAAGAGGGTTTTAGTGTTGCACTCCCTAACAAGCTAGGTGCTTGGAAGAGCTTATGGGTATACAAGCTTGAGGTCTTCTCTTTTGGAGGCTATACATTCAAGGAGCATCATCTTCTTCTTCTCATCTATACTACATCCTTTTGTTTTTGAAAGGTAGTTTCAAGAACACCCTATGGTAGCCATTTTTGTTTTGATAGGATTTCATTTAACATATTTATATGATCCTTTGTTTATGGGTTTGGGTTAAAAATGGTTCAAAATTTCAGATTATAAAATACCTTTTAACCATTAAAATCCGTTGTGTTTTTCAAGTTTAAATGGTTAAACTTGCTTTGATAAACATGTTACAAAACCCAACAATGGCATCTAGAGCCGGTTATATGGAATACTTGCTTCACAAGTTCTTGAAAAGTTAGTTTTCATGGATTTTTTCAACCCATTAGGGGCTGTTTTGTTATGGATGATTGAATCCCTTTTGTTTCAAGGTTTTATCTTACATGCTTTAGTATAAACCTTGAAAGATTAACATCAAATGGTTGATTGTATTGTTTGGACAAAACCCTAAAGTTTTGGTTTATGTTGGCCAGAACTTTAAGGTTAATAAAAGGGGTTCATTGTTGTCTTGAATGTTGTATATGATACATATTTTGGTGCATAACATATCCTTGATCTTTTGTGTTTTGGATTTGGTTGATTGTGATTTGTCATGTTGGTTTTGATTCTTGAAAGGGTTGTATATTTGTGTTTGTATTTTGGGTTGTAGCTTATTTATTCATTGGTTATGTAATAAATAGATTAGGTGCATTTCTTTTATTAGAAAAATTGTATTAGGATATGATTTTGTAAAAAAAGATGCACAAGATGAAGACCCAAAGAAGGACACAAAAGACATGGACACTTGAAGCATTTGGATGTGGATTCAAGTGGGAGTTCATGGACATATTTTGATGTGTCATTGTTAACCCTTAGGAAAG
>BJCM01082990.1:0-18021 GCA_018326385.1 Flaveria bidentis | reverse complement strand
ACTCCGGCGTGAGAATAAGTATTTGTATTGAGAGAACTTTGAAAGGGAAGATTAGGAAATAGATGGTTTTTAGTGAGAATATTCTGAGATTCTGCCAATGTATATCCTCCTCCACCTGTGGAATGAAGGAGTATTTATAGTGTTGGTGCATGGGAACAAGGAATCACATGGTTCTATTTTTGGAAGCCTGTGGTCAATGATACGAAACTAAAATCCCCTAGCCCAGGGTTTTATACCCTTCTGGTGCAAAGGGTTTCTGACTGTTATGAATGAATTTTGTCTTTGTAGTTGACTTGGGGACTTGGTGGACTGCCCTGACCTTCTGTTAACGTTTTGGCTTTACTCGTTTTGTCATTTTATATGTCTGTTATTCTCTTGCAGCCCACGCATGACTTTCGTTATCGTGTTTCCATGAGGCTTAAGTGTTTGAATATGAAAACCGAAGTTGTATTGCTATGCCTCGGAGCGAGGTCTTTTGCCGCGGCCTGGGGTTTGCTCACCCAGCCGCGGCTTGGTCTGCCGCGCGTGGCGGGTGGATGCTTTAGGCCGTGGCTGAGCATGTCTTTCGGGTGGGCGCTTTAGGCCGCGACAGAACACGTCATTTGAGTGGGCCGCGGCTTCGTTGCCGCTTGAGTGAGTCTCGGCGGGGGTATCTGATGTTTTCTTTCGTCTTCAACTTGTCGAGTTGGTACCCCTTCAATAACACTCTAGTAGATTTGACCCACAATATACAAATATACAATTATATTTATACATACTAGATCAATCAACCTAATAAAAAATTTACCCTAACTATGAAAGTGAAATTCAATCCGCTAAAACTTACATACTAGTCAATCATCTACCGGTTTCACGATTATCGTTCTCTACACTGTGGTTGTTTTTTAAGTCACTAAAACTTTGGTTGCTTTAACGTAATGTCATTCACAAAAATGTTATATTATATAATGTGGTTGCTTTTAATTCATCAAAACTTTGGACCTGACATTGTTATCGTCTCTCATTGGAATATAAATCGGATGGCACACTATATAATTGGATTGTACAAATTGTTTGTCGCTCGTTTACGCTCGCTTGACATTCGTTTGAAAAATTAACGCTAGATACATGCTCGTTCAATTTTTTGCTCGATTGTAAATGAGCTGATTGGCTCGGTTGCAAATGAGTTGATCGGTTTGGTTTGGTTAGCAGATGAGCCAAGCACGAGCAAAGATCTCTCGGTTCGGCTCGCTCGTGAACAACTCTAGTAACAAATCGGTGAAAGTGCCAAGAGTATTAGCGAACCAACATATATCATCGACCACCTGTTATGTCTATCGCTAACAACATACTTATATAGTAACATATCGTTAATGATGTAACAAGAAATGTGCACGAATCGACAACTCCCTTACATATACTCAAAGTATTTTCAAAATCAATTGCATAAACTTATTTACACAATCAATATTACGTCACCCAATATTTCGATTGAAGTGTAGTTAGAACTTAGAACTATATGCCTTGCTCAAAGGAGCTTATTGCCTTGTCAGTTGTCACCAACTCAACCCGTTGACTTCTAGGCTCCAAGTATCCTACTTATTAATGTAACATATTTAAATAGGATAAACGATGTTTACTCATTCTAACCACCAAATTTAGTATCTTTTTTAATAATAATTCAACATAATTTTATGCACCAACAAAACATCAATATAATTCAATCTCTAGCAACAACCCATTTGATGTATTTTTATAAATGCTTATATAATTCATTTGTAAGTATTTTAAACACTTCAAACATAATATATCAGATGCATATAAGTCATCAAATTCTACGATATATGTTTTGTTAAGTGTGATCATATATCCGCTCTTACTTAACTTCTATAAAACTTAATTTTTATGCAACATATTTAGACATTGTTATTGTAAACAACCATTTTAACCACTCTAAGATGTTACTTAACCTTTTAAAATATTAGGGACTGATTATCACTACATAAACGTGAGTCACAAAACATTAGTCCCTAATATAATTAGAAATTGATAATTTAGTCTTTGATACTATGTATTCAAGACTAATAAGTCAATAATAATTTAATATCTGATAGTTACTTTTCTTTGTAGTATATCTATCTTCCCAAGTGATGAAAGAGAATACCTCAATTTGAATTGTATAAGCCAAAAAGAGTATCCTATGATACGTTTGATGAGACTCCGTGCTCATCGGTTTTTCTAAAAGCACTCAAGGTATCAGAATTATCCGTCATTCTTTAGTGTTAAAAGTTGATAATGTTTCTAAGAACATTGATAAAAAATGGTTTGTGTAACGGGGATGAGACTTAAAATAACATCACTAAACAATTGAGTTATTGTGGTAGAGGTTATATCGGGAAGCTATATTGGTAGCCGCATGTTCATTCCAAGACTTAGTTTGACGTCTTCGGACAAAAGAATTCCATTCAAATATAAAAGAAGATGGTTTTCGATATTCATTTGTTTTAGAATTACAATAAACAAAAGTTAAGGACAATCTTTGTCGAGAGTTGATTTGTATATGTTTTGACACATAGTCAACTATAAATGGCAATATCGAGGGTCAAGAATAGAGAGGGACTAAAACCGTTGATCGTAGATCAAGACAATAAGCCTACTAATGTTACTACAGATGTTGTTTACAAGAAAGTATTCACACATTCATGATTTCTATAGGTTTTAAATGTAATTTTATAAGTTTTTTTAATGTAGTACTCTATTTTATTCTTCAAAAATACTAACAAGTTTTCAATATCATTCTTTAAATATATCTGACATGTGTAACACATGAATTACTAAAGCTAGTGTTTTGTATAATAAAATAGATAGATATACATCTAATAATATTTAGTATAACAATAATATATATAGTTATATGACTAATAGGCTGTTAGACTCACAAGGGTTATCAAACTTAATATATAAAGCTCGGTTTTAAGCTCATTTTGTTAATGAGCTTCAATTAGTCATAAGCTTGAACTCGAGCCTATTTTAGATAAATATTAAAAGATATGGCAATAGTTGTATATAGAACTGAAAAGTGAAGCATTAGAGAACTAATTCATGATAGTTCATATGGTATGTTTAGATCTTGGTTTGGGTCCCTAACTTTGGTAAATGACAAGTTCAGACCAATACTTTGCAGATTGTCATTTATATGGGTTGTGATGCCATGTGCCTCCCACGCTAGGTATTTTTGTCATTTTATTTCCTTTTTATATTTCTTTATAATTATTTTTATGCAGGATCGGTTTTTATACTCAACACAAGTATTTCTCTCAAACTTACTAACAAACACTCAAGAAGCAGAGTTCTTCTAAGACTTGATTATAATATAGTAAGTAACACAAGGAAAACACAAGAGAATAATTTTCAAAATACTTGCATATATTACTTCTCAACTAAAAGTTTACAAGACTCTTATAAGTTTACTACAAGAGTTACAATGAGAAACTATATATACTACTATCTACAGCCGGATATACTTTGATACCGGCTGGAATCCTCTAACTAAAGCAGATATTACAAAGCTATAGTTAAGGTATCTTAGATAATGTCTTATCTAAGATATGATAGTCATGACATGTCCATGATTTACATTTTGTCACCAACTAAAGTTGACAACTGCACTAACAAATAAAGGTAAACATTGGAATAAAGTATGGCCAACTACATGACCTTTTGGGTAAAACGCCATGAAGTATCAGAGGTCTGCAACGAAGTGTCAAAGACCATACTTATGTCCACTGGTCCATAGCAGCATCTTCCGAAGGTTAATTGGCTTCGGAAGAACAAGTTCTTCCGAAACCTTTTATACTTTGGAAGAGGCTGCTTCTTCCGTGGCTTGGGGACTTCTACTTCGGAAGTCATTGTCTTTGAATTCTTCTAAGTCTTGAACTTCGGAAGAGAAGACTTTGTCTTCAGAAGTTGGAACTTTTCCTTCGGAAGTTGATTTTGCACTTTGTCTTCGAAAGAACTCCATTTACTTCGGAAGTTCCATACTTAGCTTCGGAAGTTCTTTACAAGTTGTATCAAAAATAGTCTAAGTGTTTGGTTTTGGTTGCACCAGCCTTCTTCTTGATCCAACATTCTATTTCCCACAAAACCTTACATCTGTTTACTCATTTTACCTTCATCGTCATGGTTGTGTTATTTTGTGGGCGATATGCGATAGTAAGAACCTCATGAACAAATCACAAAACTCTAGTAATGATTCTAGTACATCGTTTCCTTCATTTTACCCTCATTGTGTTGTAAAATTTAAAAGTTCGATTCTTGAGATTGGTTGACCCACCAATGTGCTCATATTCAATAGAGATTAGTATAGGCTTATTAAAGTAAAAAAGAAAAGTTGAAAGCCAAATTAAGGGTTTAGAAGCTAAAAACTTGTATGATGAAAACCCGGATCATGTTCTTAGGATTAGGGTTCTTAAGTGTTGTGATTATGTTTGGACAAAGCGTGTAATTGACAACTAAGTTAAGCCTTTTCTATTGTTTCAACAATGTATATATAAAATCAAGTATTGTTTGATGTTAATGGCAATTCCATCTTGTTTATATTAATTTTTATTATACAACTTCATATATGTAATTTGTAAATCATTGTTTGTGAGTGTCATCATTGTAAATAAAAGGGGAATTACATACCAAAATGATTGAAAGTGAAACCAAACCATAAGATCAAAGTTAGAAAAGAAAGTCAAACCTTACCATATTGACTCCATATTTGAGGCTACTCGTTGCTATTGATGTCAAATTGTCAAGTTATGTATTTTCTATTATTTTAACAATGTAACTATTAATATCAGGCAATGTTTGATGTTAATGGCAATTTCATCTTGTTTATGTTAACTTTTATTGTAGAATTTCATATTTGTAATTTGTTAATTTTTGTTTGTGAATGTCATCATTGTAAAATAAAAGGGAATTACATACCATAATGATTAAAAATTGAACCAAACCTTAAGATCAAGTTAGAAAAGAAAGTCAAACCTTACCATATTGACACAGATTTGAGGTTACTTGTTGCTATTAATGCCAAATTAACAAAGATATTCCATTAAATATGAATTGATAAAAATAAATCAAATCATAGAGTATCAAATTCAATTCATATCAAATTGACACCAAAGTCAATAACATACGATTTTCCATACATATTGACAGAAATATAGCCAAAAGCATACCAACCATATGCTAATTAGACCAAAGAAAAAATTTAATCTGAGCAACATATTGCATACCAAAATGAATACAATTGGGACCAAACCACTTAAAACAAAACATAATAATTTTCATACCATAGTAGTTAAAGTTGTAAGGCTTATAGAAAGACTGATGCACTCAAAACAACCCAGGTGTTTCCTTCATGCATACATTTGGTACTTAGTAAAAGTTGTTTTGGAAGTTGCATACTCTGCACAAGAAAAATATTCCAAGTATGAAATATTTCGAAGCCATGACCAATATCTTCCGACGCCAAAAGTGAAGTTTTCCGAATCTTCAAAGACAAAGTCTTCCGAAGCTAATGAAGTGAAAACAAATTTCTTCTGAAAACTTTAAAGAACATGCTTTCTCTGACGTACTTTTATATAAAGCTGACCAAATTTCTGCTGCAACTCTAAAGACTCACCAACTTATACAAGTTGGTGAAATGTTTATATTTTTTGTAACTGTACATTAAGGTTTTGAGTCTATAACTTTCTACTTTATGTACTTTTATCCTTTTTGTAATATATTAGGATGTGAGTTATGACATGTCATAGTCACTAGTCAAAAGACAAATCTGTTTTTTGACTTTACATTGATCTTGTTGTTGTCTAGATTAATGTTTTCAGCTGACCTTCAAAGTATAGCCGGCTATATGATGTAGTATAAAAATCTCAAGTCCTTGTATCTTAAGGTATGCTTTGTAACACTTGTAAAAAGAACTTGAGAGCAATATACTATAATCATGAAAACCATTACCTTGTTGTTTATTCTTAAGTTTCTGTCTCATTTTGCTTGTGTTCATAGTATCATTACATTAGTTATGGTTTCCCATTTAATCTATTTAGTGTTCTAACACTCTCCTTATTGTGAGACTGATTCTATTAATCATCACTTAAATGTTCCTACAAAAGTTTACATGCATTCAATATGTTATGATTGTCTAAACCCATACATGAAACCATAACCATCAAAGCGCACCAATAGAAACAACAAGATAAACATTTTATTGTCTAAAACTATACATTAACATGACATATAGCATTAACATCAAACATTTGGAGCTCTTTTTCCTTTAGAGCCTAAGGATTTGTGCTATAATGCTTAATTTGAAATATACGATAGATCTTACCTCCTTGTTAGCTTTCTAACTTTTTATGTATCATCTTCCACCTCCACTTGATTTACTCTTCTTTTCTTCTTTGGCCTGCCAGTGGGTGTGTAACGTAGTAGTGTATGTGAAAGTTGTTGAATACTAGGATTTAAGCCATATATTCCTCCAATTGATTAAACTAATTATGAATAAATACACAGTTTTTCCTATGTCTAGTAAATGGCTACTTTTGGTTTTACACCATCTAGGAGCTTTATGACAGTTGCTATCAGTGAAGCATTACATATGTCAATCACCTTGATAACATTAGCAATCTTTTTCATATGGTATGCATGACCAGTTATGGTTTGTTCAACAACAATCTCACAGCTAGAGAAGACACGCTTACTAGATCGAATAGGAAAACAGGCAAAGAAACAAAGAACAATTATAATAAAAGATAAATTATCAATAACATAGTTGAAAGATAATTCAATGTTTCTATATATGAACGAGACTTCTAAACTGTTTTTTAACAACCCAACAATTATCCACATAACTAATTGATATAAAAAAACTCTATGTATGTTGTAAGACCAAATTTTTAAAAGAAACGAAAAATATGTTTTCATACTTTAATGAATATAATAAAAGAAACAAATGAAACCGTAAAATATTCTAATTATTCTATATTAAAAAAAAACGCTAACAAAATATATACTACACAAGTCTCAAGATTCAATTTATCAATCTAATTTTATTTTCACAACTAAAATGCCTTAAATCTAATTTTAAGCAATAGTATTAATATAGAAGAAACCTTAATTAAGTTTGTTACACAATTACAATCTTTTAATTAGAAAAGGATTACTATGATCTTTTAAATGATAGATTAATAATCTAAGGCTTAATGAATTTAAATACTCTCAACTATTGGGAATTAACCCCTGCCACTCCCAAATATTATTTTGACGAATATAACTTCAAAGTAAACACTTCGGTGTCTGTGTCACCCGCCGTTTGTTAGTTAATTGAAATGGTTTAGTAAGAAAGATTTACATGATTATAATAATTAACTTACTTACCTATTTTAATTCAATGAAGATAACATAATCTCGCAGTTGACATCACATCTATAATTCTTGTCATTCACTTTCAAACTTTTAAGGTTCAAAAACTTCTTTATTCTTTAACTCTATCTTTTTTTTCGACTTCTACAAGCCTTCAACTCATCTGCTACATCTTGAAGCCTTCAATATGTTTACATGTATAGAACTTGGAGATCTTAAGTTAACTTCTGATTCGTTATCAAAATTCTTGGGGGTTGAGCAATTTTCTTGGGTTAGTGTTAAAAAATAAACTCATGGGGTGCGGGCAGTCGCCTATCATAGGTCCGCCCGTAGCAAAACCATGAGTTCTTGTTCACAACCTCAAGAATGGCATATGCTATTGGATATCTCCCATTGCGGGTCCATATGAACAACACTTAATAGTTGAACAAGGTATGGTCCTTTTATAAATGCCCTACCAAAGTACCAAACCCAAACAACTCTTCTTACAAGCCTTAAACCATTCTCTTAAAGCCCAAGACAAATGTATACCCTCTTGAAAATCCTTTTTGGTGAATATGTATTGCTTTTATTGTCTACCATAAGCTTAATTGTTGTGTAGGGGTTGGTCACTCGTGCCTCTAAAATGTAGTCATCTAACATTCATACTTCTCTGTATGGTCACAATTTCACATCGTATGTAGATTTGGCATTTGCCTTAAAATTCTTCATTTTTAGAACCCCATAGTTCATATCTTATTTGGAGTTCCTCTTGAATAAATCTAATTGAAACTTCAGTAATGACTCCTTAATTCCACTGTCAAGTGACCTGCCAGTTCAATGACCAAAATCTAGTTCATTAATATTTGATCATTAGTAATGATCAAATACTTCAGTAAGTTCACTAATACTTGCATCTACAAACGTTACTCTAACATCCATAAAGTCATGATAATCTCTCATGTCAACATCTATCTTAATCTACTATGTAGCCACCATCCCATTATCTCCTCCATTAGGCATAAGAAACTCTTTAGAATGGTTTACGCTGTCAAAATCATATTTGAAGTCCTAATAATTTAAGTTCTCAGCTTCATCCATGACTCGATCACTAGCATGTATATGAGCATTACCACCTAAGTGATCTTCTAGACTCTAGATATAACTAAGCATCACCATCTTCCCCTTCATCATTACAATGTATTTGATCAACTACCATTTCATCCATAATATTTACTTCATTGTTCAATTCTACTTCATCATGGTTTATGGCTTCTTGTTTGAAATAAGTTTATGGCTTCTAACATCCACCTATTCCTCAATCACCACTTTAGATTTTATGAGGATGTAAAGTAAGTTTACAATTTCCTATCGTCATGTTTTATTTACATATATATAAGCTTATGTTCTTTTACAAAAAAACTCATATGGGAGGCATGTGGGGTGAGTTAATGACACAAATAGTCACCCATTCAAATTGAGGACCAACTATGTTAAAAAAACATAAAGTATTGATTTGAACTTGTAATTTCTCATAATTAAGGACTAGACCAAAATCAAAACCAAAATGCAACATAAAAAGAACCTTCTGATTCAACCTAACCTGCCCCACACATACCTCATGACCAGAACCAGTGTGTTTTATCATAATTAGGTGGGTCTATTTTCCTTCATCGTTCCTTTATAGTTTATATAATATTAATAAAGCAATACTTAAAAGATACAATGTTTATACATTTTTTGTCACCAACTTTTTTTTACTTACAACTCCCTAAAGTATTATTTACTCAACTATTGCACAGATACTGAAATATTTTATCAAGGTTTTTGAATACAGGCTCAACATCAAAGCAGACAACATACAATAGAATCAATCCAGTATATGTCCATTCCATTCCATTCGCTTTGATTTTCCATGCTTACAACATTTATACAGAAAATATGCAACCTCCGATGAAGTCAACTGACCGAGATCTCGAGGTATTGCAACATCCATAATAAAAGAACTGATATTTAGAAACCTATAACCGTGACATCATCAACTAATTTGGACACAATTACCAGATGCCACTAGATTATCAAAGAATAAATAAAAACATAAAAAAACAAAATGAAATCATATCAAATCATATATGAAGTGATGAAAATAGGAAATATAATCACTTTCCCTTCTTTTTCTTGGCATCTGGAGTTGCTGGCTGCTTCCCTGGCTTCGCAGCTGCCCCAGTCCCCGCTGCTGGTTTTTTCACACTTGCACTCCTGACGGAAAAGCAAAAAGTCAACACAACGAAAAGAGATTTTGTTTGATGTCATATTAATCAAGAGAATGCTATAATCATACTTGGCTGGTTGCTTTGAGCTGGGATTTTTGGCTTTTGACGCACTTTCATCTGTTTGTTCGTCGTCAAAAGCACCATTTTGATCCCCACCTATTGGTGAGCTCACTAACTGCATTTCCAAATATTTAACATTAATATGAGATTGATATGAATGATGTAAGGAGATGATGGATTATAATTACTCACATCTTGCCACCCAGGGTCTCCTGCTTCTTTCTTGGCTAAAGCTGCTTTCAAATAACAAACTTGTTCTTTTAATTCCCTTACATCTGAAGACTTACCAGCTCCACCCTCAACTGTAGAAAATCTTTCAACAAATTTAAATGTGCTGAGTGTTTCTAAAGCTTCATTGATATCAGGATGCACATGAACAAACATAAGTATCTTTGCTTGTGCTCCTAGCAAACCAAAAATCAAACAGACCAAAGCATCATTATTTTGTCTAAACTTTTAATGTAGAATTTTATATAAAAGTGTGGAATAATAGTAATAATAATATACCAAGAGCATCTTGAAGCAATTGTGTAAGTTTGCAAGTTTTGTAAGAAACACGAGAACTTTTATTAGCAAGAGCTACCAAAACATCTCCTAATGCAGTAAGTGATTTATTAATTTGTGTTGCTTCATCATCTGCATTGTCAAACTTTTCATTTCCAGCAAGGTCAACCAAATGCATACAACCTCTAGTTGTAAGCCCAGATGTCAAGTCTTTCCCAAAAACATGGGCCGTAAGGAAACTACAAAATATGTGTACATTATCTTCTGGTATCAGAACCAGTACTGTAAATAACTAGAATAATAAATGTATACCTGTGGGCACGACTGCTACGACCATTCACTGCTCGGTTCTTTTGACAAATGCTCATTAGATTTTTAACTTCATCTGTTGATGAAACTGGTACAAGAGTTGCATCAGGCACATTTATTCCCTTCTTCGCAGGGTTAGAGATCTCTAATGTGATTATTCATTAAGACAACAAATCAATATATAAAGAGAAATAGATACTACTTAAATGGGCTAATTGCCCAAAAAGGTACCAGCTTTGGTACAGTTTCTACTTTGGGTAACCTACTTTATTTGCCCCATTAAATCCATCAAACTAGAATATTTTTAATCAAGGTAACCTTGAACCCTGACAGTAGGTAATCGGTTTCTCAGCAAACCGTCACCATTTTCACTTGGTGACTTGTGTAGATAACCTTGAATCAAAACTTGTGAAAGTTTGAATTGGGATTTTAAGGGTTCTTCTAGACAAAGAATCGATGTTTGGTGAATAAGAAAGTATACCAAAGTTAGTTAACCTTTTATGTAAAACCCTTTAAAAATCAAACAAATATAAGAGTTAATAAGGATATGGTTTGCTACTTCCATCAGTCACCAGAAGATCCCAAACTTCATCATTATAAATTTCGAGCATATTGATAGAAATCTCATAGCTCATGAGGTTCTTTCTCTCCTCTGAGATAAGGAATAGATCATTTAATGCCCTGTAGTTTACACCCATTGTTTCTGGTGTTAGTTCTTCCGGTCCACTCTACAAACACACAAGTGAATAGTTGTCATCATCGTAATCAACATTCTAGTTTAATCATCATCTTTAAAGAATTTCTTACCAGAGTGTAAGTTTTGCCAGCACCTGTTTGACCACATGCAAACACACAGACATTGAATCCATCCAGAACCGAACGTATAAGTGGTTGGGTATCAGAGAATACCTCTTCTGTAAGACCAAGAAACATAAAACTGCTGTTAGTTAATAAATATATAATAAGTTTCATATTCTCATGAAGAAAACAAAGATTTTGGGGACCTTAATTAAATGACCTTGAGTTGCAGTTGGACCAAAAACTTTATTAAACATTGATGCTTTTCGACCCTCTCTTCCAGATTTTGAAGGAACGATAATTGTTACAGTTTCATCATCCATGTAATCTACACTTGTTACTTGATTCTCTTGTCCAGGCAAAAAGGGTCTAACTCTACAATATACCCTAATACTTCCCTTTAAGTCTTGCACCTGGTTGTACAGCTTTCTGTTTTCTTCTAAAACCTTCTTGTATCCGGCTGCAGCTTGACATAATGTATGCACATGCTTTCCTGACAAGCCAGTCATATCGTTTTCTTAATCCAGATTCTTACTTGAAGATAAATGTTGCGTATATTGTACGTAGAAGTGTCATTTCTGACCCATCTGCGTACGAATGGGTTGATTTGGTTATGTTCTATCTCAAATGGGTCAAACGGGTTAAATTAGCTAAAAGTTAACTTTTAATGCATGGAAATTCCTAAATCATTTTGTTCAGAAATTTATATAATTATTGTAAGAATATAGTGTTTGTAACATTTGTGATAGTTATAGTTATCTGTAGAGAAGTTATAAAAATGCACAAGAAATGTTTTAGGGTCAACCGCACTTGGGATTTACCCATGCTAAACATTACCAGTCATGTATGTTGCGACCTATAATTGTACCTAGATTATCGGCTTCGTCTTGACAGTTATTTTGCATAGCCCGCACATCTGTTTTTGCAGTAGAAAGGGTGCTTCTCAATTTCTGAATAATATACAAAAGAGCATTAGGCACATACTCATAATAATAACATCTAGGTGTGTCTAAGGGAATTTGAAAATCTAAGTTGATATCGTTCAACTATCTTCAAGAAAGAAAATTTTTTACATGTTGGTAGCAGGAAAATATGTCATCTTGACTTAAAATTCCAACTAAAGTAAAGTTTTCTATTCTCATGAGATGTTGAAAAATACAAGTATGTAATATGCAACAATAATGACAAAAGAATTTACCTTCAAAACAAAATTACAACCCATTCTCTTAATATTAATTTGAGTAATGTTTTATCTTTAAGAAACCAAATGCCCATAGCAAAAAATATTATCAAGAACAATCAAACAAGTCGAAAGTCACACTGACCTCTTACTTAAAATAATCAGATTATGATTGAGATAATATTATTTTTATAACATATCATAATTGACAACTAGCTCATGCTTCAATACCTGTAATTCTTCATCTTGTTGACCAACTAGCTCATGCTGCTTTGGAGTGTTCAAGTTTAATTTGTTATATGCATCCATTATTTTTCTATATTCCTCTTTTTTTCTAGCTCGTTCTTTTTCTCTCTCCATATCTAAGCGTTCTTGCTCTTCCTCTTCCTTTTTAGCCTTTTCTTCTTCTAATAATAATTCTTTCTCTCTGTTAATTCTATCGGACTCCATTGCACAGATTTCCTCCTCTTTAGCCTTTTCTTCTAACGCAAGCCGTTCGATTTCTCTTTTAACTTGTTCTTGCTCCTCTCTTGCCTTTTCTCTTTGTGCAAGTGATTGATTCTGTCTTCTAATGCGCTCTTCCTCTCGCTTTCTAGCCTTTTCTTGTTTCGCAAGTTCTCGTTTCTCTCTTCTTATGCGCGCTGCCTCTTCTTTTTTAGCCTTTACTTTCTGTGCAAGTAATTGTTTTTCTCTTCTTTTGCGTTCTTCTGCTTGCTTTTTAGCCTTTTCTTTTCGTGCAAGTGCTTCTTTCTCTTTTTTTATGCGTGCTTCCTCTTCCCTTTTAGCCTTTTCTTGTTGTGCAAGTAATTCTTTCTCTTTTTTAATTCGTTCCTGCTCTTTTGCAGCTTTTTCCTCTTCTTCTTGCAATGCTAGTAATTCTTTCTCTTTATTTATACGTTCTTGCTCTTTTGCGGCTCTCTCTTCTTCTTCTTCTTCTTCTTCTTCTTCTTCTTCTTCTTCTTCTTCTTGCTTTTTAGCCTTTTCTTGTAATGCTACTAATTCTTTCTCTTTGTTTATTCGTTCTTGCTCTTTTGCAGCTTTCTCCTCTTCTTCTTGCTTTTTAGCCTTTTCTTTTAATGCTAGTAATTCTCTCTCTTTATCTATTCGTTCTTGCTCTTTTGCAGCCCTATCGTCCTCTATGCTACTGTGGTCTTGTTTCCTTGTAGCTTGATCATCCTCTCCACTACTATTGGACTTTTGGATTAGTTCTTCCTTCTTCTCATTATTTCAAATGTTATCGCCAGTTACATTGTGAATCTAACAATTTGTAATGAAGTATTCTAAAGTGCTAATTGCATTTATGTTTTTAGCAACCAACTTTTTCGACCAGAAAAAAAAAACCCATTTAAGTTTAAAAAATTAAGTAATCCAAGGTATTTACCAAAGATAAGTGGTATTCAATGCCACAATTACAAAAAATCAACGTGCCATCAATTTGACCGTTTATGAGATCAAAGTACCTAAGTAATCTTTTTTGAAAGTTGGTTACCTTTCTATGCAATTAGCCCTATATTGAATCTCACAAGTTTAAGAATTATGATACTACCGTTGTAACTTTTGACTGAGATCTAGGAGAATCAATCTTGGATAACCCATCATCGTCTTCCGGTGTAATACCCAATCTACTATTAAATTCCTCTTGGACTTTATTCAATATATTTTCAACAATCTGTAACAAGTTTTAAAACAATAAAAAACTGATCTAGACTATTGTTAGATAATTTAAGAAACTAATGTCACATGCTAGATATAGTAAGGGAGGTGGTAGTTCAACCCATTTACTCATGAGTTGGTCGATTTGAGTTGCATTTTATCCAACCAGGTCAAATGGGTCGAATGGTTCAAACAAATTGAGGTCATCTCAAGTTTATTGTTAATTCATACAAACTAATAATCATCTTATACAAAGATATCGATAATAACTATAATTTTTTCATTCTTGTAATAACTAGTATTGCATCAGTTATACAACTTATAAAGATACTAGAAAATGTTTACGGGCCAACTAACCCACCCTACCTGTTTTGACTCATGCTAAAATGACCCAGTTCAATCCATTGTTCTATTTTGATCACTTACCTAACCTGGCCGACCCACCCAACTTGCCACATCTACTACATAGTAGTGAGGTCAAAGAGAACTCACAATAGGAATGTCTTCTTCATCTCTATCCTCTAGGAGATCAGAAACAATCATGTATAGAGGCCCAGAGTCACACTGCAAATCGCATGCACAAACTATTAGAGGATCAAAAGGTTAAATTTGCCCTTAATCTTCTTCATAATTGTTAGAAGAATTTAAACCTCTTCTCCAACATCATCTTCATCCCCAGATTGATCCGTTGACCCCAACAACTGGTCAATGTTTACAGATTGGGTTCTTGAGAAGGCATTCATCGCTGGTTCTGAATTTCTACGCAAAAATGTTTTTCGAGTTCGAGATGGTCTTGGAGTCCATGTAAAGTCAGCAGCTCCAGTTTCACTATAAGCTTTCATTGCCAGTACACTGTCCACCACACTTGAGAAATCTCCCCCCTAAATATAGAGTAATTCAAAACACATTATGATAACATTAAAGGGTAATTCAAAAACTTAATAAAGGATAAGTACCGGTTCTAAATCAGCGGGTTCAAAAGTTGGAAGTCCCATTTCTTCAATGGCTGTAAGAAAATTTCTAACATTTTCAACATAGGCAGATTGAGCAGCTGCATCAGGCGTATTGAAGAGGGCCGATGGTGCGTTCACAACCTACACATTATTAGTAACCCAACTTTTAGGGTTGATAAAAATGGCAAACAAAAGCAAAAACGAAAGAAACAAAGATCAAAGATTTTCAAGAAGTGAAACTGAAGCTTACTTTAGGAACCGAACCAGATCGAATCTTGTTAAGGACATTGCAAAGGACCGTCCCACTTCTTAACCCGAGCCTAAAATCTTCTTCTGAGGGCTCAGCTGGTAAATCTCTTGCAGCCACTACACCCACTCTCTTTCTGAGCCATCTTGCTGCATCATATCTATCTGTTGCTGAAATTCAAACACCATGTTTCAGTTTTCAACACTCAACCATTAACTTTGGTTCAAACACTCTTAGCTCTCACAGGCATTAACACAAACACTGGTGGACACTAACAATAACAATGAGACTAACATCAACAAGAATGAATTTCGAGATTAATATCCATCATCTATACGCATCAACCAGTAACTTAGTCTCATAGATGGATAATTCAAATTCTAAACAATCACACAAACACCCAATTACATGAGTGTCTCTAAAAATATTCAATTTACATAACAAAACATGAAAGAAACTTACGATCATCTTCTTCTGGCATGTATTCTGAATCAACAACATCTTCACCCATACTCGTCATGATAATCCCTGCATCCGTCGATTCCGTCATCTTAAAAAAGAGCCACTTTGAATCTTTACAACCCTTTTGATCATACAATCAAACAATTCGCATAATTTCTTCTATATGTCATCCAAATTCATCAACGTGTGCATGCATATTATCGCATAATCTAATAATTCGAAGTGTGTTTGTTTGATTGTTTCCGTTGATTTGTTTATGAATATTGGTTTCTTGGAATGGAAACAATGGATGGTTAATAATAATCTCATTTTGTGCACCATTCATCTTCATCTTTCAAGAATCAGGATTATTGTCATTCCATATGTCCAAAATGATGCTACTTATCAATGAAAATTAATATTACAAGTTTAGAAAGTAGCATTTGCCTACTTAGGCCCTTTGTTATCAATTTTATATTAACTAGAAAATGAAACCATGTGTTGCCGCGGTATTCTTTTGGGTTTGATTTTTGTTACAAAATTGTTATACGCATGTTGTTACTACGGTAAAAAAATAATTTGTTTGATTATGAAAGAGTCAATGCCTTAGACGAAATTGTTTGAAAAAAACAATAGTAAATATAAGTACAAATCAACGTAAACTAAAATATTAAAAGGAGGGAAAAGTTCGTAAAAAAAGAGAAAATATTATAAAAACTTTAATTTTTCTAAACAACATAAATGTTATGAATAAAAAAACAATCGAACCATTAAATCATTCAATAAATAAAACTTAAACCTATCTGAAGTTCTTTCATTTTTATTCAAACCCCTCATCGCCACCGCTCAAAAACAACGATGACCACCACAACCGGTGCTTTCTAGACTCGCTATCATCGATCTCGACCAAATGTTGATTCACAAACCACCAATGTCTCCATGTGTGGCCATTGACCGTCTCTGCTCCAGCCTCTCGTTGTTTGGTCGATGGTATGATGGTCGATGTGGTAAAATTTCGCCACATGGACTAAACAAATGTGTGCTTTAGATGGTTGTATGTTATGCTGAACGGCTTGTATGGTGGCTACTGTAGCCACCAACATAACCTTTTAATGGTATATATATATTTTCTTCTTTATCATGAAATCTTTACAGTGTTAAAACATAACCTGTCGTCAAAAATTTCAGATCATCATTCAAATTCAAAAACAATTATATATAAGTAATATTTATATCAGTTTTTATTTAATTGTTTTCTACAAAACAAATTTATTTGGTTTGATGTTATATGCATACCTTTTAGTAAAGAGTCTCAAGTTCAATCTTAATGCCTTCATCTTTTATTTTATACATGCTTCTAACAATATTTTTAATTATTACGTGTTTTATGTTTACTTTTTATTGTTTACGTGTTTTTTATCTCTTATTTGTTTACATGACTTAATATGGTGTTTCAACCGTACAACTTTCACAAACTTAGAAAATCTAATTTTTTTAGTTGTCAAATCACGAAACTTAATATTATAATTCACAATGGAGCCAACACCAGATTTAACAACACTTTTTTTTACTAACAACTAGACAATCTTTGCAACTTAATACGACTCATTCTTGCCTTTTTTCCATTATTGTTTCTTACCATATTAGAAGTTTAGTATACAAAGTGCAAAAAACGTACGAAGTATGCGAAGACACCAGGGTGTGACACTTATCTTTTGGGAGGGGGGTAATTTCATTCGCACCACAAAATTAACCAAGTTATATTTATTATTACGCAAGTTGTAATTATAATAACACAAGTTAAAATTACTGAAGATATAAATAATAATAATGCAAGTTATAGTTATAATTACGCACGTTATTTTCATAATTACACAATTATGATCGCACAAGTTTGCACAACACATTCAACGTTTGTTTTTTATATGTTGATTCTTTTAAAAAAAAGTATAGTAATACTATACTCAAATTAAAGAGAACAAAATACTTGATTTTATGATGTATTTTTTAAAATATAATGTTGTATAAAAAGTTATATGCATTTAAAAAAATTAGAAGAATTAAAAAAAAGTCAACAACGGTAGGTTGTTTTCAAATCTACCTCTCTAGTATCTTCCTTGCGTGATTACTCACATCTCTAATATGAACCATTAATTTCCTAAATCAATGGTTGTTATCACTTCGTATACTTCGCACAAATTCATCACTTTGTACCATAAACTTTATATATATATA
>BJCM01082965.1:0-20687 GCA_018326385.1 Flaveria bidentis | reverse complement strand
GTGGGGAGGAGGAGGCGGGAGGTGGAGGTGGAGGCTCCACAACCACCGCCACGGACTTCCGCCGTCCCCGGGTCCCGTTCCTCCTTGTCGGTCCCACATTCCATGAATGTCCTGTGGCTTTCATTAGCCCACCAAATATCTGAAGATCTTCGGTTACCTCGTGTCTTGAAAGAGACACCAGCCCGGGAAGTATGTCCCTTTGGAAGTCCCTCCTGGGCCTGCCTCGTCTCGCTTGACCTCTTCTGGGCCGGGTTGGGCCCGATGATGGCCCCGCTTCATCCGGCTCTTGGAAATCAAGAGCCGGCGGCTTTGGCATGTAATCTTCTTCTTTAGTCAACTCTTGTTGCAAAGTCAACTCTTCAAATTCATCCAACTCGTTAGAGACAAAACCCGAGTTTTCGATTACCTGAGCTAACCATAGGAGGCGGTCGTAGTCATCAGAACAAGCCGCCACCTCAGACGCGGACCCCGCTTGATCTTGCTGACTGGATATCCCAGTCATCGCAACTAACGCTTCAGCTGCCACCTTGGCAAGTAATGCATCATTACAGTCATCAAGTTTTTTCACTTCATCAATGGCTTCTTCATCAAAATCTGGAACAGCAGGAGCTTCTAAATCTATCTCCATCATTATCTTCTTCGGTTTATCACTCGAGCTTTTAACAGACTCTTGTACTAAAACATCTTCAACCTCAGTCAAACAAGAATTCAAGTCGAAATGATTCTTGATCTTATCGGTTTCTGTGTCGGTTTTTTCCTCAAGTTTACAATCACCCGCATCAATCTGTTTGTTTGCAGGATCATCCCATGGAATGTTAATATCAAATCCTCTGTTCTCCATTTCGGTTTTCACTTTTCCATTTTCACGAGGGAAACGAAGTGATGCTGAGGTGGACACAAGTGATGAAGAATCGTTTTTTGAAACACAAGAATTCCCAAAAACTGGAAACCCAAGAATCTTTCCACTATTACCCAAACAATCACCTTTTACCCGATGATCATCACCGCGAGAATCATTTCTACAAATATCTGGTTTAGCTTGAAGCCATGGCAACACCGTTTGATCACATTTTCTTGAACTATTTCGGTCATTATTCAAGTCAATGCCTTTAGTAGTATCAGTCAAATCTATAAAGTTTGAACCTTTGAAGATCTTTTGTGGCCTATCAAGATTCTGGCTGTTTCTATGATCAAACCCATTAGAAGGCAAACGGGCATGTGGATCTCTTGGCCCAGATGATGACCCGTGATAGTATCCATTTGGTGTATAACATCCGTTCATACGCCACTTGTCTCCAAAGACCATATGGCTCTGTGGAGATGATAATAAAGGCGGTTGTTTCTGAAAGGAAGTCAACTTATGACCCAAACTACCATTTGACTTTCCCCAAGAATTAACCAAATCTGTGGGATTCATGTATGGGTATGAAGTAGAGGTGCATGAATTCGGAAAGGACAAAGGGGTAATTCGGGAATTATCATGAAGTCTCGTAGAAATATCAGGATAATTTCCTTGTGTGAAGTTCATGTTGCTTCTACTATTCCCTGTAAGGAGAACAAGCATAGTGGTTAATCCAACGTGCACACCAATTATGATAATAAAACACAGCTAAAAGGTATAATAAACTTAAGAAACTACTAAAAATCCAAAGACAGACAATTTCGACTCTTTTACCTAAAAGTTCATCCATTTGGTTATGTTTGGGTCAAACGGGTGAAATAGAAATAGATCAAATGGGATGGAAGTTGTCCAAAGTATATCAACATGACTACAACCTCCTAAATTGTTTTACAAAAAATGAATATTATCATTTTGATGCTTTGGTACTCATGTTGACTTCATTAACCTTTTATATAACTCAAAACATGGGCAAAAAAACGTTGGCGGGCCAACCCAACCCATTTTGACCATGCAATTAAATGTTACTTGTTTTACCCAAATCCATTTTGGCATGTAAGCCAACCCTCCTGACCCTGATCCATCACCTCTTCTTAATTATCTAATATGCACTTAGATAGTTACAAATTAAGGCCTGTGATAAAAAAAATTGTGATGATGACAATACACAGAATATATATTTCAAAACAAAAATGAGAGACTTCAATCTATACAGGATATCCCAAAAAAACAGCTACAGGACTAAGGGAGTATAATTTAACATATTGGTTAGATGCCTGCAAACTAGCTATTAATAAATAACCATACAACTCATCATTATCTTTAGTGTTTTACAAAGAACATAAAAAATCACATAAACATTACCTGTTTCACGGGCATTGGACAGCCAGTCTCTCCCGTTGCCTTTTCCCTCGTGCAATAATGGGTTAAATGCACCACTTTGAGACTTCTCAAACAACTCACGGGCCGGGCCAAGAAATGGTGGTCCTTTTGGTTTAGCTGAGGGTCCAAGCCCGTCAACAGACCCATGAGCCATCGGTTCATCAACATTAATGGGTTCATTAAGATCAGCCAATCCATTTGACCCCCTAAAACATTGGACAGATGAAGTACCTTTATAACTTGATTCTTCAGATGCTTGTTTACATTGAATTTCCTCATGTTCATGGTCAATGTTGTCATCGGGCGGGAGTTCAAGATCAAATAACTTTTTTCTAACTTTTGAAGATCTACTTTCCATGTCACAATCCTTTGAATTACTATTATTATTCCCTTTTGAACAACTTAAAGGAGAATTACTTATATCTGCTCCAAAAATTGATGGTCTAGCACAAGAGTTGGCCACTGGGAAGTTTGGTATTTGCCTCTTTTGACCATCTTCATAAGGCTTCTGTGACGGTCGGTGGCTTGAAGATGATGATGTGTCAATTGAAATACGTTGTTTATGGTACTCGTTTCTTTTAACTTCTTCCATCATGTCTCTTTGTCTTCTATATAGACGATGAAGTTCATAAACCTGTTTTTTCCAAAAGAAATATAAAAGTCAAAAAAATAAGAACTCTAGAAAAGGAAATGACTTTGACTTCAAAGATTTAAGCAAAGTACTTTTCAGATTCGGTTTGTATGTAACATTGTTAGTTCTTATCCAGAAAAGGAAACCTTTTGTGAAGAAAAGAGATACTGTATTGTGAGACGGGGAAAAAGTCTTGTGTTACGTTAAATGTAGTTGTACGAATTTATCTTAGCATTTAATAATCATTTCTGTTGCAGCATGGTAAGAAGATGATAATATACACTATATAATTAGATATCAAGAGCCAAATCGATTTCTGCAAGCATTAGTGGTGGTTATCATAACTACAAGGGTTAATAATCAAATAATCAGTTTCAAAACAAAATCTGTAACACCCCCTTAAGATGTATTAGTTGGTTTTGTCTACTCAAACAAGGTAACTCTTGCCTATTTTAGTTCATATAAAGTTACATATTTGACGTTTAAAAATCCAAATGTCAACTTCTTTTTTACCTGATTCTTGAATGTTGCTTCATGTTCAAGCATTGTTTGCTTTAATGCATCCTTATCACACCCTGGATTTGCATCTACTATCGTCCTTGGTGTAAAACCGTTGTAATAATGGCCATTAGTCAAACCTTTTTCTCCATAAAAAAGTGGCCAATTGCTACTGTTTGAATCCTCATTAACATCCCTCATGGAGTAATACCCTTCAAAAGAGCTCTTGCATTGAACTTCTGTTCCCATACCTGTTGACCAATTATATAAAAGTCAACCATATTACTAAGAATACTTCACAAGTTCATCGGGCTAGAGGCTACATAAAGATTTCATTTATTTCTCGTCATGTCAAAAAAATAGGACCCCTGCATTTTGAAATTGCCAAAAGAGCAAAAAACATAGCAACATGAACCTTACTTATATATTTTTACCATATAAAGTGCAGTAAAAGCTCTTCCTTCATCCAAATCTTTTGTACGATCAATGGTGGAGCAAAAAACATAATTTTAAAAAATAACAGGATTTCATATGTCTGTTTAGAAGCTTATAAGATATGTCACAGATTCAAATGCCAAATTATAATGCAAAAATGAATTAATACATATCCACTTATTATTTGAAGCAGCAAGTGTTGTTCTAATACTAATGCAGATACGCAAACTAGTACGTAATCATCACGACTGATATGAGGTATGCTATTAATTGTTCAAAGAAACAACAAAAAATGAGTTGAACATTGATAAGAAATTCGCTGCATTCATTTCAAACTTAACAAGCACTATATGAATTGAAATTTTGGTGAGGAGAATTATATTGTCAAAGCTTTAGACTATAAAAGCCCAAAGAATATATAGTAACAAATGACAATTGATAGATATCAAACAAATTATGTACAAATCCCCTATAAAGAACAATATAACTTACCAGTTTAAGTGTAACTACAAACACCAATATCTAACAAGTCTGCAAAAACTAATGATTCTTTTAGTAGCTAAATTACAAATATTAACATCCTAAAAACAATAATAATAGTTGCTTAATCCCCAAAAAAGATGGTCAACTTTACAGTCTTTCTTGTCACAAACAAAAGGAGTCCTACTTCAGATTTTAACATAAAGTCATAAAGATCAACATAATTATGCTGAAGTGATCAAATACAAAAATATTATGACAAGATTTGCTTTAATTTACTTTTAATAAGCAATAATGGCAATTAAATGTAGCACTCAATCACATTCTACAAACATTCACTAAATAAAATCCAATTATCTCCTCAAATTGAACAAGAACTGCAATTCTGAATCATTAGGGATCACAGTTCTGAAATATAAAGATGATTAATTCTGTGAAATAAAGCTCTGAATAAAAGGAATTATGCTTCATATGCCAGGTTAAATACTTAAATCTACTGCAAATTCAAACAATCTTGAAGCACAGATTAGCAAGGAAACTTGTAAAAAATTGTAAATTTTTTCCCCTTTTGCAACTTAAAATCAAAGAAGAATCTAAATTAAAAAAATAAAAACAGTAAATAACAGATCCAGAATATTAATCATCATTCATATCAAATGCTAAACCTTAATTACCAAAATCCCAAATCAAGAAACTAAAAAAACTCATATAAAAAAGCCCCAAAATTATATAATAAAATTACAAAAATCAAAACCCAAAAAAAACCCACCACGAATCTTGAAGCTGATAGACTGTACACAAAAATTTACCTTAGACCCACATCCTTATTTGCGCTCTGCTTCAAGAATTCAAGATTGACCAATTTCTTCAAGAATCTTGAAGCAAAAACAGACAATCAACAGCAATTATTGTTGAAACAATAAAGAAAGAGAGAAAAACGGCCATTGAAGGAGGTTAGATCATGAACTGATGAAAAAGACGATGAAGATCTTCGATCTGCTGGGCCAGAGTCTCTCTGTGAAAGAAAGAAAGAAAGGAAGGTGTTTTAGAGAGAGAAAGATGGGGTTTTTTAGAGAGAGAAAGAGATCCCAGATAAGAAATCTTCACACAAACAAAACAAACGACCTTCTAAGAACAGTGACATGAAATTTGTCAACATCCGGTCTCCTTTTTATTCTCTGCTTTTTGCTCAATCCTCACACACAAACACACACACACACATAAAAGAAATTCTTTTGTTAAAATAAACAATTTTTCTGAAGGTTTTCAGGAAATGAAAAGAAATCAGCATTTCTAGATTCTTTCTACCTTGCTTTTGGTACAGACATTAATGAAATTTATTATCATATACTAAAACTGTCAAACATGCATTAATGTCTATATTATATATTCCTGTGAGATTTATAATGACTTCAATTACATGATGAGAATAAGTTTTGTTATTATGTATTTATATATAGAAAAAATAAAAAGAAAAAGAGATTGATGGATGTAACGAGTTCTGGTTTAGGAGGAGATATTTTATAACTTTCCAAAATTAAAGTTATGAATTGGAGTTTCACTAGGTGCAATATGCTTCAAGTGGGTCAAGTGTTTTACCACAATAGATTTTTAGGTGATGGGTTTCCCTTGAAATGGTGGTCGAGCCTGATGACCGGCGTTGTCTGTGTTCGCGGGCGTGAGTGGTCTTTCGCCAATGGGTTTACCCGGATGACCGGCTTAAAAAATTATTCGTTGTTGGTTCAAAAAAAATTTATAATCAACTTCTTTATAATATGTTTCGCTAAAATGCTTTTGGTATAGAGGTGTGACGATATCTAAGTGTGTATAATGTTTTCTCTTTTTATAAGGTTTAGGATTTAATTCTTGTAGTGAAAACCGGTGTAGGTTAGAAACTTATTAGATTGTTGTTGAAAATAATTTATATTTCGTTTGAAATCTAAATTTATAAAGGTTTTCCAAGATCACGTTTTTCAACAGTGATATCTCATGTGGCTTTTTGAAAATAGGCTTTTTAAATATTTTTACCAAGTATTAAGTAAAATAAGAATACTTGTATTGTTATTTATTATTTAATTTTTTATATACCGTATTTATATGTTATTTGTATTGAAGCGAGGAAATTAGTGTGTCGCCCTGATTTTTAGAAAGTATTATTCTTTTTTTTAGTTGTATTGTTCAACACGTAAAGATAAGAATATTGTGTGGTTTAGAAAAGAATTGACAATTAAAAATGACCAAGATATTGTATTAAAGTAAAAAAAAAGTTTCTTTATAAAAAACAAGTCTAGTTTTAATCCCTTATATTTTATAATTTTTTTAATTTGATTAAGTATTACTGACATAAATAAGATAGTTATTATATTTGCTACTATTTAATATCTTTTTTTCGAATTTGTAATAATCAAGTTGTATAGTGATCACTTGATTCTGGTATAAAGTTTTCATAACAGCTAAGTAACTTATGATAAAGAAAATTATATTGACTTACTAATATAAAATTGGTGAAGTCATGAAACCTTATTAATATGTAAAATAGATTTTAACTAAAAAGAAGTTAAAAACAATAATAATTGGGTGTTGATAATAATTGAGTGAACAACCTAAATAAAGCACTACTTAAAACAAATGTGTTAAGCTTTGAAGAAACACATGACGGACAAGAAAGATTAAGTTGGGTGTTGATAATAATATATTCAAATTCAAAAAATTATTAATTGTGTGGTAATTAAATTAGATTGTATATAATTACATTAAATTATCGATATAAAACACTAGTACTTCAAGAAGACCTCACGCGTTAAGTTTTTGTAACTCCTCAGTGAAGATTATTATTATTTTCTGGATTATGCTTATTTTTAAAATGCAAAAAATATATATGTCTTTTCAAAAGTATATAGAATGGATAACTTAAATTTTATTTTTGCCATTAATGCAAACTTGCAACATAAACCCAATAATTACATTTACCCATGGTGTTAGGTGTACCCAAACAAATTTGGCTGTCAAGTGAAAATTACATAATGTATTAAATTCCGTTTGAAAAATGTCTACAGAATAATAATGCATTTTATTTATATTTGATTTAGTAGTTATTATTTTTATATCCAAACGTAGTAATTAAATTTATGAAAATTTAATGTGAATATAAAAAAATTCCTTTATCCTTACCACAATCGAGGTTTTTGTTTGTTCTATTTGATATATATCTTTCCACGCAATAAAAAAAATAAACGATTCAGGTATTTTTTTTCCTTGTAATAGTTTAGTGTTTTTTAACGAGCCTCACAAAGTATATAAGGTTGAGTTGACATAATAATAAAAAATAGAAAAATGAAAACTAAATTTAGTGCGATATACGCAGAGGATGGAGATGACTTTACCTTTCCATCATATGTCCCTCATTAGAATTATTAAATTAAATTATAAATGAAGGATTTAAATTGCAATATTTTAAAAGAAAATCTTGGAATCACATAGTTAAAAAGAGGAAGGAAGTGAAAACACTTTTTGGATGGTGGGTGAATAGAGGCGTCCGTATCCGATTTATTCCCCTATTAAAAAATAAATATTTATTGTATGAATATGTGGTTTCATAATGTTTCGTGATTTAAACATAATAATGATATTTAATGTAACCTAGTTAAGTTAAGATAATGTATTCATGAAATGTAAAAATGAGTAGGTTATGGGTTCAAGGTGCGATCCTGAGAAGGTTTGGTGTGATCCTGGCTGGAAAACAAATAGGTTGGTTTGACTAATATAACACATATTGTCTGAAGCAGTATCGCACATTTATCGTTAAAAAATTAAAAATAACATTAAAATAGATAATAAGCTGACTATATGTAAATTAAAAATTATTGGTTGTAAATGACAATGCAGCCTAACACGAGTATAAATATTTATTTTTAAAACACTTATCAAGAAAAATATATATGGTTATAATAATGTGTATATATAATAAGATAGTATTATAGTAAAAATGATATATAATTCGGAAAACCTAATAAGAATTATCGACTTGACATGGGTTCTTCTATTGTGTTAAGTGGAAGTGCATTTTGATCATCGTGTCAAAATTAGATTACTGTGTCAAAAATCTAAAAATTGTGCCACATGTTTTTATTATTTGTTACATATATTTATCATTGTGTTTTAAAAAATTTTTCTGTGTATTATTTTTATTATTTTTTTGTACTTATATAAACCTATTGTTATCTTATCATTGTATATTATAATTAGATATACAAAATAATGTTATTCCATCAATGTGTTTTTCAAACTCATTGTGTACAGAATAACACAATTATGATTAAAAAAACAATGAGATATTTTATTATCGTGTTTTATGTTTTATATCTTTTGTGTTGTTTAAGATTAATTAGTTTGTTAATTGTTCATTGTGTTTTACATGCTAGAACTACACAACATTGTTATTTTACAATCATAGTTATTTAGAATTCATTATTTATAAAACCCACAATAGTGTTTATAAGAACACGATAACTAAAAAAACAATAAACTGCACTAAATACATAATGACAAGCAAACTTCACATGATATGAACAATGTAAAAAAAATCTATATAGTATTATTGTATTTGTTTTAAACATAAAAAATATCTCTTTAAATGGTCTAATTTTTATATAAAATTAATATCATATATAAAAGTTACGCAACAAAAGTGAGTAAGCCTAAAATATCACTCTAGATCTCTAATAAACTTATTTTTTATAATTTGATTTTAACTATTGATCATGGTTTAAATTCTTTTTTACACCTTTTAGATTTATCACCCTTTTATTTTTATAATTTCCTATATAATGTCCATTATCTATTATCCAATATCCATCGTAAAAAACTCATATCCAGCTATTTTCTTAAAAAATGTAGATTTTTTATTTAATTTTTGTTTTTTTGATTATTTTAGTGTCTTCAAAATTATTTTAGTACAACTGAGGTTACTTAATTCCAACTAAGAGATTAAAGAATTAAAAAGAAGATCATTAATATTCTATGATATCTCTTATAAAAAAACTAACATTAAAATAGTCTATCATACATGTTTTCCACACAACAAGGTTATACAACATCATAATTATTTAATCATAATAATCCTTCACCACGTCACCTTAGAAAATATATCCACAATAGTTATGAAATACTCATTTTATATCAAGCATATAAAGTTTGTTAGAAGAGTCATCTTCCTATTCAAGGGCAAGATGGTCAACTAAAATTTATTTTAATATAATACAAACATTAATTATTCAAGTAAAAGTTAAAAAAAGTATTATGAAAATAATCCCCGGCCAAGTCTTATTCGGTGAATATAGAAACTCACATACCTTTCTACCATATTATAATTGCATACCTAAAAGCGAGTAGTTTTTATCACCTGTTGATATTAATTTATTGAGTGTTAAAATATTAAATTGTGTCGCAAACAAAATACTTATAAATGGTATAACAGAAGATATTTTCAAAATAATTTTCATGGAAGAAACAAATTAAAATAAAATGCCCCAAAACATTGATTGCATTTTAATCCAGATCTATGGCAATAATACGCAACCATCAAGGTAGGTTTGACAAATAACCTCCTAAAGCTAAGCTATAGTTTGTTAATCTCAATCTTATTATAGTAATCATCCATTCATTACATCTCAATGTTGTCTCTTTATCGGCTAATATGCTCAGACAGGGGGACCACCTTGGGTCCACACTCTTTTTCAGAAATTGAGATATTATATTGTACTTTTTATTTCAATTGTTTTGCAATTCTTTATTTCATTAAAAAAATAAAGTAAGGTTTTAATGAGTCTCAGATCTTTCTAGGATTATTTTTTTTCATGAGATACATGTAAAATTTGCTCATATTTGATCTTCAAGAGATTATGTTGTATGTGTGAGTTTATACCGGATAAGTTTGTTTATTTTATCTTATAATATTACATTATATATTATATTATATTATACGGTTTAAATCTTCGTATAAATGAAATACTTACGAGGCATGAAAAATAAGGTGGCTCCAAACTCTCTTTCTAATTAAGACATAGGGGGCTTGTTTTTGGATGTTGCATTTTAAAATAATATTTTGATGTGTTTAAAAAATGTGGTAACTGAGGATGAAACCTCAGAGTCGCTCTCTCCTTATTTTCACTAAATTATTTTTTTTGTTATTGTTGGATTTATAATTTATGATATATTATATATAAATTAGTTTTTTGTGATATTTATAATAATTTATATTTTTTTTAAATCTAAAAGTAGATTTTTACTTATTTTTCTAGTCTATTAGAAACTGAAATATATTTAACATGGAATATGTTATTTTATTTTTATCGTAATATATAAAAAGATATTTTATGTTAGACGCAATTCTGTTTAAAGAAAGGATCGTATTAATTAACTTAGACAAAAGTTAATAAAAGCTGTATAAATTTGGATTTTGTCAAATATATTAATTAGGGAAATGTTTAAATAAAAAAACTTTTAAAACTAAAAGTGTAAAAATTAATTTTAATCATCAAACTACTTAATTAGTGGTTGAGATTAAATTAAACGAAAACAAATTTAGAGAGTTATTTTATAACTTTTGTTAACATTTTACAACTTCCTTCATATTTTTTAAATGTTCATAACTTTTATTTAAGTCGTTATTTTTAATAGAAATCACATTATAAAACGAACGTTCTTTTATCTTTAAAACAAGTATAGTATTGTTATATAAAAAGATAACAATTTTTTTATGTTTTTAAGCTTATATCTCATCATTGTGTCATTGCTGCAATTAATTATGTCTTTTTGTTAATTTATGTTTAATTGAATACTATTGTGTTTTTCTAATATGATAAATATAAAATATGTATAATGATGGAATAATATTATTGTGTGTCTATAATATGTAAAACACAATAATAAAATAATAGTTAATTAATTTAATACAATAAAAACAATAAAAAATAACAAAATATTTCGTTGTGTTTTTTAACCGTCATTGTGTTATCTTTAATATTATGAATTTTAAAAAATATATTAGTGGAATAACATCATTATATATTTCTCACTATAAAACACAATGATAAATAACAATAAGTTTATATAATCAATAAAAAAACAATGACAAAAATAACATATTGTGTTATCTTCAATACTATGAGTTTTAAAAATATATATTGTTAAAAGTATACTGTTATACTAGCTTTAGTAAACTCGTGTATTATACAAGTTGAATAAATAAAATATTCAATAGAATAAAAAAGATTAATTATCAAGAGATATATTAAGACATATCAATATATCATTAGAATTATGCATGAGTAATAACTATAAGTAATAAAGCAAAGATATGATTTTTTTTGTTTTTTTCAAAGATAAATTAAACATTTTATTTTAAAATAATGTTTTAAAATATTTTTATTTTTAAAAATGTCCTTACTATAACTCCCTATTCAACTATTTTTGTTTTATAAAAAATTACTTTAAAAAATTAATTTTAAAATATTACATAAAAATAATTTTATTTTTAGAAAAAAAACTTTTTATAAAAACCTATTACTATAGAAATAACATTAATAAAAAGTTCTCTTTCTTTATTTATTAAAAACTAATTATTAAATAGTAATTAATGAAGTTATTTATTAGGATAAAGAAGTTGAAAATTTTTTTGTGCTAACACATGTCATTCTCATTTACTCTTTTATTAGAGTAAGAATATGTTTTTAGTTGTAAACACAATAATAAACAACAAGTTTATATAAACTATAGAAACAGTAATAAAAATAACACAAAATGATTTAAAATGTAATACAAAATGATAAATACATATAATAAATAACATAAAATATATGATACAATTAACTGTTATTTGACACAATGAACAACTAAAACACAATGAGCAGCTAAAACACGATTAATTGACGTATTTGACACAATAATCAAAATTCGTTCTCTTTAAAACAATAAAAGAAACATATCAAACGTACAATTATTCTTATGCTTTTTAGATTAAATATTCTTCTTAGAGTAACACTATCCTATTAATTATCAGTGTAAAGGTAAATTTTATCTATATATTTAACCAAGAAAAAGTTTTTTTTGAACGGCAGCCAAAAGTAGAAATTAGAAGAAAAGTTCAAAGTTTATGAGATTGAGAAGAGAAAACGTTAGGTGTACGTGAATCTTGACTCCCACAGTTGTTTAAAAAAGAACAAAATTATATTATTTAAAAATATTTTGAAAACAATTATACTTATATATATTAAAAATAAAAACTCACATTCGGATGAGGTTATTTCATGAGGGGTTTACTTTATAATGACTCGTCCCCTTTTCGGTTTAAATTAGTACCATACGAGTATCTAACGTTATACATAAATCATGTTCCATGAATTTTTTATTGCTCAAAAGTACGATCTTTCTCTTACATGTAGTGATGGTTAATTAATTATAAGATTAAAATAACATTTGACGATCAATTACATACGAAACAGAAAAATATATAACTAGTGGGGTGTAGGTTGGTACAAAAATAATTAACCTAAGTCGTTTTCTTTAATTATTAATGGTTCATATTCTTTAACATTTACTTTTTACAAATTAAGATAAAATACCATCAAACTAACTTTTTACGTATAGGATTTTAACCGTTATCTATATATTTATAGGCTACATGTGTGTGACATATATAACCTACGTAAGAGTTACATATACGTAGGTTTTCCATACACAAAATTTATTTATTTATTTATTTATATGAATTTCAAGATATAAAAATTAAAGACAACTACATATATCCATCTACAAACTTGATCAATTATATATATATCCAAACTAAATTTTGAATTGCACGCATCCTGTTCTTTAAACATAGATATTACATATTTATCCATTTAATCAAAATTAACTTTTAAATGACTATTTTACCCTTATTTATACTAAAACTATAAATTTACATATTTACTCATTTCTTAACATTTGTTTCTCTTTTTCTAACTTGTGTTTGATGATTTTTACATTTTGATACTAATAGTTGTTTATTTTTCTAACCATATTGCGTGATAGTGAATAAAAACATATATTGTCAATAACATATAGTTTATTAAAACTGATTGAAAATTAATGAAAAAAATCATCTTAAGAATAAACTCGAACTGATTGCAAATTGAAATCCAAACAATTATAACTATTAAAATAATGGAGCACAACGGTGAAATCCTTCTACTTTAATAAAAAGGTAACTATGGACAACATGTGTCAACATCACATTCATTCACAAAAAATTTTCTGTTTATCTCTCATATTAAATTGTCAATGAGTTCTAGATTAACTGGTTTATAAGGAGACACCCTATGATTTTTCAATGTGAAGGTCATGGGTTGGAGTCTCATTAGGTGCAATATGCTCCTAATGGGCCAAGGGTTTTACCACAGTGGGCCAAGGGTTTTACCACAGTGGGCCTTTAGGTGGTGGGTTTACCTTGGAATGGTGGGCGAGCTGGGTCACCAGCGCTCTCTGTGTTCACGGGCGTGGGTGGCCTTTCGTCATTGGGTTTACCCGGGTGATCGGGCTTAAAAATTATTCGTTGGCCGTTCAAAAAAACTACAAATAATACTATTTAAGTTTTTTTAATTAAAAATAGTTTTCGAATGAATTAAGAAATATATCTTTTTTTATTAATGTTGTACCTAAATAAATAAATTTTGAATTAAAAAATTAAAGCATCAATCTTATTTAAAATTATGAAATATTTAAAATTCAGTGTTTTTAATAAGTAAATTTTTTATAAACCAGAAATAATTAAAAATGAGAGTTATAATAAGGATATTTATAAAAGTAACAATTTTTTTAAACAAAGTGTTTGATTTTTTTTGGATTTTTTGAAAAAGTTGATATCGTTATTTTATTACTTATAGTTTTTACTTCTACGTAATTTAAATAATATCTTATCTTATAATATTGCTTTATAATTAAGTAAATTTTATTATATTAAATATTTTATTTATTCAACACGTGTAATACATGGGTTTACTAAAACTAGTAAATTAATAAATTCCTACTGTTATTAAATACAGTCAAACAAAATAAAACCTAGATTTTATAATTGAACATAGTATCTAAGAACAAATATTTGGAGTGATGGAAAACAAAGGAAAAGTTGTGTATCGAACTTGGTATTCACTTTCTTAAGGATTGGAGCGACAAAAGGCAAAGTATACATTGTGAAAAGGGTATATATATCATTCTATAGAATTTTATTAAGAAAGAGGATATATATAACTAAAAGGTTAGGTTGAATATATATGTAATTGATGAAGGTTGTAAGAGAATATATATGTAATTCTCTCTAAAAATAATTATTGTATTGTTATCATTTTCTTTTAGCAAACTCACGTTCTTGATAACGTCACTTCTTTTATATTCGTATCCCCCTCCTTGTCTGGCGGAGGTAACTTTTCCTCACTCAAACCGAAGTCCTCCCAATGCTTGCCCTGAAATCTGTCGAGGTAGCGATGAACATTTTGTGACATTGGAAAGTGTATGTGCTAATTGTAGCAAGATTGTTGGTTGTATTGGGGTATCACTTTGAATCACGAACAATATCTAAGGCCGTCGAATGGGTTCGTAGTTAAGATGGTGGTTGTGACGATGGGTTTTTAACAAGATTTTTGGAATTGGTTTTTTGACGGAACGAGATATGATTACACAATGCAGGAGTATATAGTTTAGAAAATATAATTATAATTGGTTTGATAGATATTCATAGTTTATAAAATTATTTACTTTTTTTTTAATTGTAGTGATCTCATAACCGTTTAACGGTCAATTTAAACAAAAATAGCAGCTGGTGATGACAGATAAAAATTGCCTTATTTGGAGAATAATTTTTATTTCTAAAAATCAAAGGTGGTGTTCTCATCTAGGGCTTTTAAGTGTGGACTCCACTTCATGACTCTTTAGATAGAGGACATACAGGACCTTGTATTTTTCTTGTGATTTATAATCTTAAAAATGTGTCGTATCACACATTATTAATTATGAAAAACAAAAAAAAACGAGAATGATTACCCTTGAAGTTGGTGATAATTACAAAAGGTGGTATTGTACTTGTCGACATGTGATTGATGGATGGATTGATACTCTGTCACCAACAAAGAGTCTATAATATGTGTATGTGAGGGTACTATTTAAAGGTATATTTTCATTTGCAGATGTTCTGACACGTGGCTTCATGATTTTTATTATTATAATTTATAACTTATAATTATATACATGGGTCCCGCACAGATACCATAATTCATTTTTTTTTGTATAAATACGGTGTATGTTCCAACTAAAACCGTACATTATACTTTTATTTCTTACAAATGTTTGCATTTATTTTTATTTTGATAATCTGTATGTTAAAATTGTTTGATTGTTATTCAAATCGATACGTGATCTGATTCCTTGTAAAATGGATGAACTCTAGAGAAATAAAAATTGATGTGACTTTTATGTGACAATTTGAAAAACTCAATCTACTCCCAAACTTCTTATAAAATGCTTAAATATTTTAGTTATGTCAAAATATTTGTAAAGGTATTTACACAAATATCAAACTAGATAACAACGGTTCTACTTGGAAATATTTCTTTCTAAAAGAATATTACTTTATCTAACGACTGTATTTAGAATAATATGATTTTTATAATAACAATATATATATTTTAAAGATATAATTTTCTTATAACGTGGTCTATTTTTTAATACAAGTATTTTTGTTATAAACTATTAAGTGGCGGCATCTTGGTCAATATTAGTGCTAGCATCTTCAAAACACTTTAGCTTTTGTCCCCTTTCTTCCTACCTTTTCATAAAAAAGTTTAAAAATAGAACACGTACAATTGATATATATATATATATATATATATATATATATATATATTAATCTTTAGATTTATATATTACATTATCAACACTTCAGAATCAAATTTTATGATATATTATGTAAAACTAATAGAATATACAATAAACCTCTTTCTTTATTTCCCAAACGAATTTTAAGAACTTTTATGGAAAGGACTGGAGTAAATTGTTGCTTTTACACCAAACTTACGTTACTCTTAAGCTACACTACCTTAAAAGACCTATCATCTTTAAACTTGGGTATACTGAAAATAGGTTTTATCTCTAATCACTAGTCTACATTCTACAACCCAAATAACATATAAATGTTGAATCAAATAAATATATATTATATGACTTTATATATCTACTCGTTTTCATTTTAGCTGAATATTCTAGTTAAAGTATTATTTATTAAAGATTGACATATAAAAAAATCAAGGTCTTATATTTGAATCTAGTGTTAGAATCAATTTCTGTCACCAAAATATCTTAAAGTCATTTCAAATTTCGATTTGAAAAAAAATTAAAAATTGAAAACAGAAGTATAATATTTTATATTAAATTTTTAGTATTGATAGAGAGCACATGTATATATTAGCACCATCCACCGATTAAAAACATAAGCATCACAATAATTGTGACAACGCGCAAGCCTCTTCGGCCGGAGGGGCACACGCGTCGCGAGGGCACACAAGAGACAATTAAACATCAATATATGTTACTATCACATAAGATCATGAGTTTATAAATATCATTATTAATGTTTCATAATTTCATGTTTGTTTGATATTTATTTTAGGCAATTGAGTTGAGGATCACCTAGTACAACATCATATCCATACCTATGAAAACTTTAAGCTTAATCTAGCTAGTACGGTGGTGTTTACATTTCATGTAGAATTTGAGGTTTTATTCCTCCTTCATCGAGCATACATCAAGCATGTATAAAAAGGTATATAGTCTAAATGTAATGAAAATATATAGTTTTAATAAATAAAATAGTATTATTAACAAACATCTTGTATACTCTAAATCATACTTAATACTTTAGCATACAAATTCAGTAGACACTAGAGAAAAAAATATCATTAACTTATTCTAAAATGAGATACATAAGCCACTATCCATAGCAGTGTTTGTTAATTAGCGATATCAAAATGTGTAAAAATTATATTCTTCACATGTAGTTGAGAGTTTAAATCTTATAATAAACAAATGAGTAGATTTATAAGTAGAATTAGAGTGTGTTAAAGTTAGTCGTTCTTAAAAAATCAATGTGTAACATGATTGACGTGTGATATTGATAACAATTTTGTTATTAGCTAGAGTCAAACATGTCATCGAGATTAAATTCCATAATATAAGTAATTTTCCTAGGAAAACATGTTTTCATTTATAGTTTACAAATTCTTTGCGTTTATCAAACGCACACATCTTGTTTTAGGCGAAATAAAAAGAAGTAAGGAACAAAATCTAAATTATTATTTGCAAATAAGTGTTATCAATTACTAAAAAGTACATCATAATTACTATTAATAAAAATATATGTGTGTGTTTTTTTGTTTTTTTTCTTGGTTCGAAACAAGAGTATGTGGTCTTGGTCATAACACATATGCTAGGTTGCACGTATAAGTAGGTGGAATGTGTCATCCTTTTTATTAATATATGTAGATCAGGACCACGTATGATAGTGAGATAAATAATTTCTGAGATCATATTATTTGTATCATATATTAAATAAAGAGAGAATAATATGTCTATTGATAATTAAGTAAAAAGAGAATCACCATTTACCTTTTAACACTCTCTATAATAATCTCTTCGTGTGTATGAATGTGTGTTTACGGTGGATTTCAATTAAAAGATAAATAATTGTGAGAAACTTTTTAATTGTTGTTTTTTTTAATATTGAACTAACTTTACTTTGATATCTTTTATGGACTTTTTAATATGTTTCAACTAATAAAAGTCAGCAAATTAGAAGGGCACCTAGTACGTTGTAAAACTGGTGCAACATATACATTTCAAGAAGATGAAAAAAAACATAAATCAATTCAATTTCAAGGGAACGGGAGAAATTGCAGTTTTATTTTCAATTTACATGGCAAGAAAAAAATGTGCATTTTTCCATTCGAATTTTACATGTAAAAAATCAATTTGAAATGCATTTTTAATGAAGTTATTTTTATCAAAATAGTTCGACCCTAATATGAGGCTTTGCCCCTTTGGCCCCACCAGGGGCTATCGCCTCTTGGACCCCGTTATTAAGGGCGCTGTCCGTAAACCCCTGCCAAGGGGGCGTCGTCCCCTTAGAATCCCTATTACTTTGGGGTTACGCTCCTAAGGAGGTTTTCAATATAAAAAATCATAATAAACTTAAATAAACGTGCACTCCACACCTCCTAACTTGTTTGATGGATACTATAATCACATTGATTATTAGTCAATCCAAGTACGCTAAAATATCTAACAGAAAATATATTTAAAATTGCTTTTATCACAAATATGTCTAAATTCTCTAGAATGAATTCATAACAACTTACACTCTGTAAATCTTACCTCTTGGTAAAATTATGGATTACGTATACTAACTCATACGAGTTTTTTACGAGTCACTTATACATAAGTTATTTTGTCATCATCTTCATTCCATCATAAATACATGTTAAATGATTTAGGCATTGTATTTAAATTTTAATAATTGATTAATTATTATGCAATAGACTAGATATGATTATCATGATTTTCTTATAATTTGTTGGTTTTCTCTTCATTTCTCTACGATATATATATGTTTCTAAGAGAAACAGAAACCTCAGAAGTGCAAAGATAAAAGAGGACATGGACTACTAAGAAGTAAGAACTCAACCACAAACAAGGGATAGTGGTATACATGCATGGGTCAATAAAGGAGAAAATTCAATTTTCGCATGCGTACACACACCTCAAAAAAATAACATCCTTTAATTAGTTTGTTTTATTTTTTTATTTTAATTGAAAGTGCAGTCATTGTACAAAAATAATATGTATAAATTCTTTCATAAGTCGTGATACAAAAGGAGAAATATCAACTCCATTAAATGATTCTATAAAATATTCTCTAAGGTGAGAAGTTGTGAAAATATATGGAGACGTAATTTATACAATTAGAATAGAAATTTAATAAAAAAAATCTTAAGAAATTATATAATTACTAATAAACGCATGATTTTCCATATAATTCTTATACCACTACAATAGTTTGTATTGCTATGTTGTGAAGACAAGTGAACATTACATGGATGATAATTAACACTTGAAAAAAATGACGGATGGATAGTGTTGCCTTTTGTGAAATTGTGAATTAAACAATACATCACCAAAAATGTCACAATGTGTAGTGAAAGTACTGCTAGGAGCTATCAAACAAAATGAATGTGTTTAGTGTTATCTCTACTCACTCACTCCTGTATACATACATACATACATATATATATATATATATATATATATATATATATATATATACATACATACATACATACATATATATATATATATATACATATACACACATATATATATATACATATATTATTAAACATTAAAAAACACATACGCATACCTTTGTAAAAAAACCACTAAGTTTTCCCTAATGTGGGACAGAGCAGTGACGAGGAAACACCAAGGAAAGCCCGGGAAAATCAGGGCTGACCGGGAACATCGCCATCGGTTTCGAGATATTGCTACCCGGTGAATTTTCACTAGTATGCAATGGTACACCACCAAGCCTCTAAAACTACTTAGAAAAAAAAATATAACGAGAAAAACTAGAACGACAAAATGTAAAACTAAAAAAAAAACTGGAAGATATAAGAAAACCTAATGGGATGTTAATGTGTGATACATGAAAAAATAAGATAGTTGATAGTGACATGAGTACATTATACATTCTATTTACTTTTAACTATTTCTTTCAAATGTAAATTTTTATTTATTAGTTTAACCTACATTACGCCTCAAAATCTATTATTAGTGTTGATATTATTATTATTATTATTATTATTATTATTATTATTATTATTATTATTATTATTATTATTATTATTATTATTACTAATACTATTACTACTATTATTATTATTATAACTATAAAAATATTTAGTAATTATATACTTAAGTATTTAAATAAAAGAATACTTAATTAGGTAATATAAATAGTATTTAGGTGTAGAAATATAAATTTAAATGTTAACTTTTTAAAGTATTATAAATAAGGTAATATGTAATGGAGTGAATTAAATAATCTCAAATTACTAAATAATTACTAACAATGTGTGTTAAATAATGTATTAACTAGAAAAAGTTTATTAAATATGAGCAAAATAGAAACTATAGCACAAAACAGGGGTTGCCCTGAAGTGGGCGGGGTGGGCTACCGACCAAGGCTTGATATCCCCCCGGGCCAAATGTTTTTTTTAATAA
>BJCM01082952.1:0-10030 GCA_018326385.1 Flaveria bidentis | reverse complement strand
GATGGCACGAGGCAGCTGCTCAGCTCTTTTGGATGACATCCTTTTATATAAAGCTTTTGTGATGTAATACAACAATGAAATTTTGTAACCAACAAACGATGCATTGTTTTGCAAAAGTTTCTATGATGAAATGAAATGCCATTTTTGAATGTTTCCGCTACAAATGTTTATTTAAAATAAATGTAAAGTGTATGTTTTATGTGCGATGATTCACTAGCTGTAAGCGTCCCGGGAACGGGGCCTTACATCCTCCCAAGTTTCTACTTCTTTCATCTAGCTCTAAATCTTCTATCTTCGCTATCATGGTATCCAGAGTAGTACTCTCAAGATCAAGAGTGTTCTTTAACATGGTCATATTTTATTTCTAGGTCTCTGGAAGACTATGCATCATTTTCTTGTTTAACTCTTTGACTTTGTAAGTGACTCCCATGATTTCCAAGTCATTTACCGATTATACAAATCTGTGCAGTTGTTTAGATATGGACTCCCGTTTGGAGTGATGAAATGTTTCATACTGATTAACAAGTTTATCCTTGTTAAGCTTTGCAACTTCACTGCTTCCCTCATACATAATTAGCAGTGCATCTCATACTGCTTTAGCAATACCATACTTCTCCAATCTTTTAATCACATCCATCTTAAGTGCTTGAGTTAGGATAGAATAAGCTTTGAGATCAATCTTGATTTTCATGTAATCTTCATCATTAAGAGTTAGATCTTTAATGGGTATTCTTGCTGTCTTGTAGATTACAGCTTGATCTATAGACATAGTTACAGGGATGTGTGGCCCCTTGCATATTGAGATCCAAAAGTTAGGATCTACACCTGTAATGTAATTTCTCATTCTGATTTTCCAATGCTTAAACTCAGATTTGTGTTTAAGCGTAGGAGGTTTAGGTGTATGGCCAAGTCTGAAAAACTGTGAGAATCTATTTTAACAAGTAGTTTTAACTTGTTTAAGTATAGATAAGATGAGTTTTAGGTTCAATTAGTCCAACTGGTCCAAATCATCCAAAACAGGTTTTAGAATCAGATCTGTTACTTTTCTTAGTTTCTTATTGTTAATTTTTGCTATATCAACTATTCATAGCTTTGAGAATTAAGACTGTTGCTATGTTCTTGAAAGAAAGAGCTTGAACAGTAACTGTTGATAAGTATTATCTGCTTGTTAGGTGATAGAACACTCTATTAGCAACTCGATCACCATATCAATCAAGTTATATTCGGATCTAGGGTAGATCTGAAAAAGAACTAAGAGTCAAAGCTCTGATACCAATTGACTAGGTGGTGAGATTAAGATTCTCACAAGGATCGAATATAGTGATCAAGTCAGAGATTGAATGGCAAGAATAAACTCATAAATTCTTTGTATATATTGATAAATGTGATTGATTACAATAAATGCTAGAGACTTAGCAAGAACGGTAATAATACACCTATAGAATGTGTGATACAAAATATTCTGATTGTCTATTCACAGTCACCTCATGTACGAGGTTTTCTTTTCTATTTATAGGCTGACAAAATGATTAAGCTACCCCTTACCTATACATCAGATCTAGTCTAAGTCTTCATTAGCATTTCTTCTGTTCATCCGCATTGACAATTGCGGATGAGTTGTTCTTGATCAACATTTCTTCACTTGTTCATCCGCATAAGTAATTGGTCATCCGCATTGGGTAATGCGGTTGAAAAATACTTATACACATTTGTGGCTGCTCATCCGCATTTGTAAATCCAGATGAACAAAATCTTGTCCGCATCTCTTCTAGTCTTCCGCATTTGTTAATGTGGAAGAACAAACACTTGTTAGAATTTGTTCTTTGCCTTCCACATTAACAAATGCGGTGAGCTAATACTTGTTCTTCTACTGCAGGGTCTTCATCCGCATTGACACTTGGACTTATGGGAATTCCAACAGAACAACCATCAACTCACCAATTGAATTGGCATGTATGATCCTTTCAGGGTCCAACAAATGCTAGTGCAAGTGTATGTAGATGACATCATCTTTGGTTCAACTAATCCAAGGCTCTGCAAAGACTTTGAGAAGCTGATAAAGGACAAATTTGAAAAGAGTGCCATGGGGGAACTCAATTTCTTTCTTGGAATTCAAGTCAAGCAAGTTGAATAGGGAATGTTCATAACTCAGTCAAAGTTTGTTTAGGTCATACTCAAAAGATTCAACATGACTGATTGTAAGATTGCTAAGACACCCATAGCAAGAAACCACTCACTTGGACCTGATCTTAAGGGGGAGTGTGTGGATGAACATCTTTACAGAGCTATAATTGGTTCTCTTATGTATCTTACAGCTAGCAGGCTTGATATGATGTTTGCCACATGTATTTGTGCAAGATATCAAGCCAACACCAAGATGTCTCACCTCATAACTTTTAAGAGAATTCTAAGATACCTCAAAGGTGCCTTAACACTTAGTCTTTGTGTAGGTACATGTGTCCCTAGTTTGTGAACTTAATGTAATATGTCTTTAGTGTCCTACACTTTTGTAATAGTTAGGTACTTAATGAAATGTAAATGTTTGGTTATGTTTATCATTTTAATATTTCATTAATGAGTTGTTTAATGCATATTGACTTGATTATATAGGTTTGTGGTTGATTGAACTAATATAAATAATGTAATGACATTTAATACATTCAAACTTAGTAATACAAAGTAATCATGCGAATGGCCCATGCTAATGGATGATGGTCCATAGAACAACTTCATGCGAATGACTTAGTCGCACGACTGAACCAGGAGACTGGATCAGTCGTATGATTATAACATAAGATTCGCTCAATCGCACGACTGAACTCTCAGTCATGCGAATGGATCAACCGCATGGCTCAGTCGCACGACTGAACCATGCTAATGGTTCAGTCGCCCGAATGAGCAAGCCTAACCTATAAATACCACCTAATTCATGGAAAAACTAAGTCATTGAACACACTTCGACTCTAGACGTATCCTAGCCGTCCAGAGACCTCTAAGATCATACTCCAAGTTCATAGATCGTAGTAGATCGATTCCTAATCGATTCTTAAGGTTAGATTCAATAAATAATTGTTTCTACATGCTTTCTCACTGATGGATCGCCAATCAAATAGGATTCCACACTATTTGATTTGGTATACACGTTAATCAGTTAGTATTTTGTCTAGTACTCGATCCTAACACTTTGGTATCCTAAGAATTCAGACTTCAATCTTTATTCATACACAGATAGTGATTATGGTGGTTGCAATATGATTGCAAAGTCTACATCTGGAGGATGTCAGTTTCTTGGTGGAAGGGTTGTCTCATGGCAATGCAAGAAACAATCTTGTGTTTTTGCATCAACTTCTAAAGTTGAATACATTGCTGCTGCAAGCTGCTGTGCTTAAGTGCTTTGGATTCAGAATCAGATGCTTGACTATGGATTAAATTTCAAGGAGTCTCCTATTCACATAGACAATAATAGTGCTATCTTTATCACAGAGAATCTTATGCAACACTCAAGGACAAAACACATCAATATTAGATATCATTTGAGATAGATAACTTTAAAAAGGTATTAATTAAACTAGTTAAAGCTAACACAAATGAACAATATGTTGATCTGTTTACAAAATCCTTTGATGAACAGAGATTTAAGTATATTACATAAGCTATTAGGATGATTAACTTTGAGTAGCTTTTTCTTTTAACTACTTCATATTATTTCTTAAAATTTGTGTGTCTTATGTTGTCTAGTTTAACACCTTCATAAGCTCTGGTTTTCTCTGGATGAAAACCTTTTGAAGACTTTCCTTAAAATTTTGAAAAAAAACTTGATCCTTCGAAAGATATGTTTTTATCTTCAGAAGAAACTTTTTCCTTCAAAACAAATAACTGCCTAAGTAATTTCCTTCGGAAGAAATTTCTGAAATACCTTTCGAAGCTTAAAATCTCTCTTAGGTACTTATATGTTTTCAAGGACAATTTCCATACGAAGCATATTAACTCTCGGAACCAATTTTTTTAAAACTTTTAGGAAATTCTTCCGAAGTCATTTTGGCTTTATAAGCTTTTTAATTAAAAACTTCCAAAGACAGTACCTTCAGAAGTTGTTTTGACTTCCAAGAAAACTACTTTTTAAGCAAAAAGCAAACTACCTTTTCAGAGGTGGGACCGACATCCAAATTTCAAAGTTTATCCTCTTTCATTAACTTTGTCTGAAATCCTTTTCACATAAAAACCCAACGGTTCCCCCTCTTTCTATCATCTTCAACTTCCTCTAAACCTAAATTCCCAAATTTCTCTATAAAGCCTTATTCATTCATGTTTCCTTCATCTTTAAGCTTTCTCAAAATGGCCAACCTTAACAGAAGAAATGTCCCAGATTTCTCCATGCAGTTACATAGGCAACACAATCAGGTTGCTCTGTTAAACTCTGAGAAAGATCCACACTTCTCAAAGGTTAGCTAATTATTGGCTCTGTCAAACTACTTCACCTCCCTTTCCATTGATCTTGTTCTTTATGAGGATCACTTACTTGATTTCCAGAAAACCTGTCAAGAGGTTGTTCTAGATGGGTAGAAGGCACTGTCTGCTACGGTGCAAGGGAGGACAATCTTTATCACTCCAGCCATCATAAATGCTTATCTTCAGCTGGATGATAAGGAAGGTGAGTTTTCCTTTTCAAAATAAGTTGTTAACCAATCCTTTCAATAGAAGGGCTATGAAGGGGACTTCTCTATAAAGACCTTTAGGAAAGGGAAGGTCTCATCCTAGTGGAAGTATTTACTACATGTGGTCATCCACAACTTATCCAACAAGCATGGGGGTTGGGACAAGATTTTTAGAGATCTCTCATTCATAGTGCATAGGATGGTTTAGATGGTCAAGTTTAGGTAATCTAAATTTTTTTATACAAATCTGCTTGCTAACTTGGACTCCTTAGAGTATTACATGTTTCTAGATATGTTCAATAGATTCTCAACTATGAACTGGGCTCACAGTTGAGAGAAATAGGTAATATTCTTAAATTGGGAAAGATGAAGCCCAACATCTTTAAAATTTTGAAGAAGCCAACTGTTGGTTTCTTAGGGGTTGAAACAACCCTTGTCCAAAAATTTTAGAGCTCATTCCTCAAGGTGACAACCTAGCAACACAGGCTAGAGGTGAACCCACACTTTCTACATCTCAACCACCAAAACATCCACAAATAACCTCACCTACAAAAGAAACTCAAACGAACCCCTACTCAGACTATTGAGTCTGTATAGGCCCCTATATACTTATCCATATAGGAGGAAGTGGATACTAGAGCTCCCACTTCTCCTAAGGAGCAAACAACTCCCATTACTTCACAAATCAGTGCTGAGGTTCGTCATTCTCAGCATGATGAGCTCACAAGCCTAAATGCCTTAAGCCTTCACTCTGAGTCTCAACACTCAAGTGAACAACCTTCAGGGGACAGCTACAATCCCTAGCCTTTAAACTTAAACCAACCCATTCCTAACATTGACTTCTATACTGATGATGACTTAGGTTTTAGTGAGTACCATGACTCTCTTTTCTACTTCACTTCTCAAAAAGAGATGAGTGCTCCTGAGTCACCTATGTCTAGCCAACATCAATCACCCATCACTGAGGTGGATACTTCTGAACCTATTAAGGTTATCCATATGGAAGAGGCTCTCACTTCAGTAAGTGATGACATCATTCAAACCTCAACCATAGCAACTCAGCCCATTGACACTTCAACTGAAGTTGTCAATGAGCAGAGGAAATCCAGCAGCCAAGAACTCCATGCTGGTGGTAAGGGAGAAGACCTTGGTCCAATTCTCTCATCCCCCAATGATTCTTTTGATGAAAAGGAGAGGAATCTGAAGCTAAAGGTGCAAAAACTATCATAAACATGCACATATCTAGTCTCCAAGGTTAGTCATCTTGAGTCTCATGTGACTACCTTGCAAAACAGGGTCAATGATCAGCAACTTGAGATATCTTATCTTAAGGAACAACTAGTTGGGAAGCCTTTAAAAGAGCTCAACCAGGAACACAAAAACCTATGAATATGGTTGACCTAACCTCTAGCTCACCAATGCAAGTGGGTGATGCTACCAAAAGAGGGAGAAAGTCATCATAGACACAAAACTTGGGAGTTCTTCATAGAGCATGGATATTGAGGACACACCATCCTCACATGCAATTGTCCATACTCAGCAACTTCCTCAAGTTCATATTGATGTGGACTCAATAGACTCCTACATTCAAAGTCTTTTTAAGGAAGCTATACCAAGGGCAGTATCATCTCCACCTTAAGGATCTTTCAATCACATCATAGGGTGGATGTATAATTTAAACAAAAGAGCCCCTATTCTTCAAAGAGTTCATGGACAACAAGAAGTTTTCAATTTTTAGACCTTGAACTTCTATGAAAGTCTTGACCTTGTTAGCATGCCACTTGTTAACCAAAGCCAATCTACACAAGCTGACAAGCTGGCTCAAAGGATTCAAGACAGGATCATTGCAGAGCTCAGCTTCAGAATGAGACTAAGGCAATCAGGCAATATCATTAGTCAACTGGATGTTGAGGCTGGCCCTAAGATTAGTTTCATAGGGAAAATCTCGACTGAAGGCCTAGTGATAAAACCTGAGAGTCTTGTCTTGCCATCAACTGCTACAGAGATTCATTCCCTTGATGAGACACCTGCTGGTGAAGTTGCATCTCAACCTCTCTCCAGCCAGAGCTTGGAAGCTACACCAAGCAATAAAGGCCAAAGCTCTCTCCACCCTGAGTCACAAAGGTCTGTAAGTGACAAAAGGAAAAGAAAAATGACTTCTTAGGAGATTGAGGAAGAGGAGAGAAAGAGAGAGAGGAAAAGGAAGCTAAGGGCAGAAAGTTCGTCTACTAGATCTGCAAGAGATATGGAAATTGCTATCAGGGCTGCCCCCAGGCCAAACACTCAAGATGTTGAGTTGAGGGCAGTCAAGATCAACTACTTTCACACTAGGAACTATGATATTGATAATATCATCTCCCTCCCCTTAGATGAATTAAATGAACTAGGTGGCATGGAATTGTCAAAGGAAAAACAAAGGAGGAAGAGGATACAAAATTACTTCTTCAAATCAAAGAAGAAAGAAGACAGAAAAACTCAACAAGCATGTGCCTACTCTATCCCCAGTTCAAGAAAGTCATGTACATGAGGATTTGGTTCCACAAGAACCTCAGGTAGATAAAGAAACTGATAGGATCAACATGATCAACTACCTGACTGCCACATGTCTCTATGAGGAAGCTGCACTACTTTCCTTACCATTTGATTACATTGCGTTTGAGTATCTCAAACAACTTGAACTTGAATTGGTCAAAGAAAGAAAGACTATTAAAAGAAAGTTAAGGGAAGAGGCTATAAAGTCAAGAGCCATCATCCAAAAAAGTAAGAAGAAGTCTGTTGATAGGCAGAGGATGATGAGCTTCTTGAAGCTGTATGGATTCTCCGGGAGGAGACTTGGCCTTATGTCTCTGTCTACTATGGATGAGCACATTAGGGTGATCAAGCAGAAGATTCAAAGAGGTGAACTTGTTTTGTTACACTCCCCACAAAGTTAGGTCCCTCAGGAAGTGGAGATTAAGGTTGAACCATTTGAGACAACACAACCTGAATCTCCTACTGAGCCTCAGCAAGCTTCTACTTTTGACCCACAACAGGGTTCTGTCCTCTCTCAATCTAAACCTGTGAGAAAGGAAGACCTAATTAAGAAGGACAAAGAAGATCAATCAGGTGTTGTGGGTCAGTCTTCTTAGTTAAAAGGTTCAAAGAGGAGAAAAAGGATGGCTTCTAAACCAAAGCATAAGAAGAAGAAGAAAGAAGAATCCATCTCCAAACCTCAGGATGAGTCAGAATATCCTGAGGATGTGTAATAAGAGGATGCTCCACCAACTCCAATTCAAGTATCTCCTCCAGCATTAGGAAGACCTATCTTGTCATAGACATACACTACAAATCTAGAAAGATGGCATGTCTTCAGAGATCAAGGTGTAGAAAATGTCTATACATGGTTGGACATGTTCAATCTACATCTGTATGATCTCTTTGACATGAGAAGACACTACAAGAGTTTGAGTGATCCTGATCATATTATGAAGAAGGGGATGGTCATCATCATGATGAGGACTGTTGATATCTGAAGTCTTCAAGTGTTTAGGTAGCATCAGCCTAGGGGGAGTTTGTAAGGTTTAAATATAAGGCTAATGCAACTCAAACACCCAAAGTCTCTACTGCATGCATGCAGAAGTGTAATGAAGTGGAATGCTTTGGAAGTTTCACACTTTGCCTTAGAAAATACTCTAAGTTTGAAATCTTCCAAAGCCAAGACCAATATCTTCCGAAGCTAAAGATGAAGTCTTCCAAAGCTTCAAAGATAAAGTCTTCCGAAGCAAACACTTGAAGACAGATTTCTTCCGAAAACTTTTGAACACATGCTTTATTTGATGTACCTTTTACACAAAGCTGGACCCCTTTTTGCTTCAACTCTGATAAGACACCAACTTTTCATAAGTTGGTGAAAGGTCCATACTTTTGGTAACTCTACATTGAGGTCTTGAGTGTGTAACTTTCTACTTTATGTACTTTATCATTTTTGTAATAAATTAGGATGTGAGCTATGGCATGTCATAGTCACTAGTCAAAAGGCAATCAGCCTTTTGACTCTACATTGATTTTGTTGTCTAGATCATGTATCCCGCTAGCCTTCAAAGTATGGCCAGCTATAGGTTGTAGTATAAGTATCTCTGGTCCTTTGCATCTAAAACTATTGCTTTGTAAACACTTGTAAGTAACTCGAGAGCAATATACATCAACCTTGAAAACCAACTACTTGTGTTGTTCTTGTTATGTCTCTTATACACTTGTGTTTCTTAGTTCTCATTAAACTAGTTTTTTCTAGTTCCTCATTTGAAGTGTTAAGTGTTGTTACACACTCTCCTCTTTGTGTTGTTGTGTTATAAGAAAGTACCCTTCAACGGTCCTGCACTTATGTCTTCAATTCTTGTAACCGGTGCAAAAACTTCATCATTGTCTATCCCTTCTTCTTGATTATAACCTTAAGCAATCAACATTGCTTTGTTTCTCACAATTATACCTCTGTCGTCTAGTTTATTTTTTAAGAGCCATCTTGTTCCAATTGGATGTTGACCTTCAAGTAGATCAACTAGATTCCAGACTTTCTGCTTTCTAAATTGTTGAAGCTCTTCTTGCATAACTTCAATCCAGCTATTATATTTTAGTGCAATAATGATGTTTGGAGGAATCACTTGTGAAAGAAAACAAGTGAAAAGATAAATGTTTGCAGCTCCCCCTTGACTTCTAATGGCTCTTTCATTATGATTACCAATGATGTTGTTTATTGGATGAGTCTTATGAATTCTTGTTGTTGAAATTGACTCAACTAGAATAGATGATTCCAAGTTAGTCATATTCATTGGTGTAGAGGGATCCAGCTGGGATGATGAATTTATGAAGTAATCAAAGTGATCATCGTGTTGATCATTGAAAGATGAACGATTTTCCTCCTGAGTTTGTACATCTGCTGAATTGTGAATGCCTTTCCCAGGAACTTCTACGAATGTATTTTGTGCTTCCATAGCAGTCACAGGAACATCTACGGAAAGTATTTGTTGACTTACTGACATTAACTCTTTAGAATGCAATGAATCATCTCCAATGTGTGGGTTATCTACTGATGTGGATAGAACATATGTTGATACAATATCCATATCTCCGAATGTAGGAAACTCATCTGCGGATGTAGAGTTAGCAGCTGTTGGTACACATGTCCCTAGTTCCAGTTCAAATGTTCTTAAATGTATTAGACTTTCATTGTGTTACACATATGTAATGTTTGATCAATGTAATGAAAAAAACTCTATGATTGAATGTGTATTGGTTGCTTAATGTTTTATATATTTATATCATTGTATATTACACGCTTATATGAACATGCTATATAGGTATACAGTTGTTAGACATAGTTCTGAATTGTTAAAGGTTCA
>BJCM01082947.1:5622-22717 GCA_018326385.1 Flaveria bidentis | reverse complement strand
AAAATACAAATGAGATGACAACAAGTAATTTCTTTGGTTTTGGTCAACAGTTTACTTTTGTCAATTAGCTCAAGTAGTTCAGTAGTTTAATTTTGAAATTATTGCATTATTTATCTATATGATTTCTACAGTTTGTTATTTGAAGTTTGTTAAATTAGTATGATTAGTTAATGTAGATAATTTCAAAATAATGTTTATGTACATTAATGCCCCTTGTGGAGATATGAGTTTTTACTAATCACAATCCCTTTGGAAAGTATAAATATCTCTTAAGTTCTTATATATTTATTTTGCAACTTACTCTAAGCATCGACATCTATGACACATTATTCTCAGATGAAAGCATATAATCTCTTTGCAAAAAAAATGTATGGGTTTCACCTCTTCCTTTAGATCCACAACCTTATCATGTAGCTTTTGCAAAATAGTTAGTTTGGAGATTGAATAAGCTTTAATGTATTTGCAAACGAATCACCATGTATGGGTATTCGTTACCCTGTTCTTAATTAGAATCATATGAACACTCATTTGAATTCCCGATTTCTAAATTAGAATATGGCATAGTTCTCCAACATGAAAAAAATATAATCATCTCTCCTTCATACATTTTGGAGATTTCTTTTTATTTCTAAAATACTCGCATCACGAATCATTCAATTTAAAGATAAGGTTCCAACCAATATAGGGTTCAGTATTTTGATTTTGTATAATATAAAAGTATTCAACTACTATATATGATTATGATTTCTCTGTGCACAAGATACAAAATTCTAGCTTAAAGCCCACATGCTAGTCATTTCGTTTCCAGATAAAACTAAAAAAAGACCGTAACAAACTTGCAAACGAAAATATGAACCTAAAATATACATGGAGAAGTAGTTAGTTTAATTGCAAAACGAATCTGACAATAGCTACATGCAATTTAAATCAAAGCCAACTCACTCAATCATATCCACATCACTTGGCAAAGACTATCATCCCTTTAATGATCAGAAGTTTTCACTTAAAATTGTGAAAATATGATCATATGTAACAAACTAATCCAATGCAGACAACTACTTTAATATATAAGTAGGCCACATAAAAAAATCAAATCATGTTTAAAAGTATTAAAGTAGCACTGTATATAGAACTTGATACAGGTCAAACATTCAAACGTAAGACGTTTCAACACTTTGAACCAAGGTAAATTCATTCACTAAAATGTATATATGGGTGAAAATAGTGTCCTGTTGTTATAATTATAACAAATTTTGTCCAAATTGTTTGGTCTTATATATATTGATTCTGCAAGTCTGCAATGCCCTTTTTAACATATTCAATGAAAAGGTAAATACTTAAACATTAAAAGCCACTTTGCGGTGTAAGATGATCCTACAATGATTAGCAATCAGAGATAAACATCTATGATTCAAATTAACACAAGTTAAAAATTAAGAACAGGGTAACGAATCACCGATCTGCAAACGCGTAGCAAACACAGATACATGTTCATATGATTCTAATTAACACAAGTTACGATCAAGAACATGGCAAACATTCTTACATCTGCAAATGCATATACAAATCAAAGATGATTACGGGAAAAATTTAATTGTATGTGAAGAGATAGTTTAATGAAATACGTATTCAGAGAATCGTTTAACCGGTAAGCCGAATATTAGATCCGAAAGATCTTGAATCTTGACAAGAGAGATCGAATGAGGCTTGAATCACAGATGATTATAATGATTTTGAAAGAGTCAAACATAGATCTAGGGTTTCAAATTTGAATGAGTTTCTAAGAGAAACAAACATCCAGAGGTTGTCAAACAGGTCAGTTGACCCGCGAGAAACTTAATTCGGATCATAGAAAGCTGGGCGGGAAAATGCAAGGCATAGGCATTCTAAGATGGACACGTGTCCCAGGGATGTAATCATTTATTAGTATAGATTTTTAAACATACAATGTAAAAGGATTTATTTGTTATTAAATTTATATTTACTATTATATAAAATATTCATTTTTATATACCCAAAATATGAGTATTATATGCCTATTCGTAGGAGGGATAGCTATCACCATGTTGCTTGAACACGTTTCACAACTAACGGATAATTGAGCACTTGATAAAGCCATTTGTGAGATTTTTTGAGAGAATTTAAAACGAAAATATTTGTGAGAGCATTTTTTGATATTTTTTAGAGTAGAGAGTGTTATAAGTTATTGTGATTCAACCAAAACATCAAATACATATATATATATACTAACCTAGTGGGAGTATAATGGTAAAAAACATCAAAAATTGGTAAAAACGGCTATATAGCCTTTACCCAACAGTAACCGGGTTTAGAACCGGTTTGATGACCGGGTTGTGAACCGGTTTGAAAACCGGCTTGAAAGCCAGGTTGAAACCGGTTCGGTTCAAAAACCGGTTTTACTTTCGAAAATGGAAAACCGAGAAGGAACCGGTGGGTTGGGTCGGGTTCGAACCGGTTTGGGCCTCAAACCGGTTTCGGGTTTTCCGGTCAAACCGGTTCCCGAACCGGTTTTTATGGCCACCTCTAAAAATTAATTTTAACATATATTTATTTAATGACTAAACAAATAGTCTTTAATATTATATCTTCTTTATATTTAAGGTTCATCAACAGCTTTAACAACCCGTATATCCTTCATTTTTATCTGTACCGATAAGACGGTGACGGTGTTTCTAGCACCTCTCCTCTACCCGAGTTCAGTATCTTCTCCATGTCTGCTACAAAGGTTAAATATGTATTAGCATAGGTGTGATATATGCTCCTCAAATATAAGGATAACTCTAAAGTTCCAAGATAACTTTGTTATTTTAATTATTTGTTACCCTTTAAATTAGTTTGTTGACTCAATGTCAACCTCAGAATAATTTGTTATGCATCATATAGTATATGTAACAATCTTAACATTTTTCAACATTTAAGGTGAATTTTACCGGACTCTAATATGGTACGAGCTTTAGTTTGTTGACCCAAACTTCGATCCATAACTATTTATACTAGTATTAAGTTGACTACTATAACATATTTGTCCACTTATCCCTTGCTTCAATCTTCTTTCATCGAAGCAACTGGTAAGATCACACTACAACAATAAGACCCTATAGCGATGGTGTTTCGTTGCCATAACCAAAATGGAGCTATACTGACGTAACTTGGTCACTAACAAAGACGTCGGCGTAGAGTTGTCGTTTTAAATTAAAAATGGCGTCGGTATAAGTCACCCTATAGCAATGACATGTTGTTATAACTTAAATAAAAAATAAAATAAATTTAGTTTACTTACGGTGATGACATGTCGTTGTTTTAGGATTTCAAAAAGGAACCAACCTTTCCCTTTGGTAAATTTTGATCAAAAACCCTAGATTTGTTTTGTATGATGTAATAAAATAGATGAAAGAATATAATTCATCAGAGAATGGAATTGATGAGATAATAAAAATAAATCATTACATTTTATTGTTCTATTTGGTTACCCTATAGTAATGGAATGAATCTTTGTTGTTTTTGTTAGGTATGAAAATACGAAATAAATAAAATGTAAAAGTGATTTATAGTGGTGATGGGTGATGTTGGTGGTGGTCGGTGGTGGTTCCTGGTGGCGGTGGTTGGCGTGTCTTTGGCTGATGGTGGTTGGTGACGCTGCCAGCGGTGATGGTGGTGGCTGTTGTTGGTGGTGGTCAGTGGTTGGTGGGTATGTGGTGTTGGTGACTAATAATAAAAAAAGAAATAGAATGAAAAAAAAGAATAAAGGGTGGTTGGAATAAATTTGAAGAAATGAAATCAATTATGTAATGATCCATTTCATTACATTCACCAAACATGCATTTGTTTTTTCATTCACACTCAATGATTCATTTTATTTTGCCTCTCAATACTGCTTACCAAACGTTACCTAAGACACTAGTGATGACATTGCCGCTATCGCTTGGTTTTTAGCGACGACTAATCATATCATCCTATAACCTATAAGTTTAATTGGCACAATGTTAGTTTCTTGTAGTGAGGTTTTGGGCCATTGTTGTTGGGACCGGATCGGACCGGTCTGTCCAACGAGTCCAATCGAGAATCGGCTAGGTGGTCGGTCTGGTTCACATCGAATCGTTTTGGGCAAGTTCGACCGGTCAGTTCGTTCCGAATCGGTTGTCGGATCAGGAAACTGGACTGGTTCGAACCGGATTTTGATATTTTTTATGTTAATGGGTAAAAACGGGGTGTTGAACCACAAATTAGTATGATGGATATAAAAATATAGTTAAGTTTTATATATAACTATAAATACGTATATAAATTACTTATATTCAATTATATATATATAATATACTATATATATTATTATGATGCCATGTGGTTCTTAAGTTCGGTCCGACCACCAAACCTGTAAGACGTCCGATTCGATGTTTGATCCGGTTTTGAAACATTGTTCTCGGCCTCACAACATCCCGACAGGTATGGTGTGATTTTGAGGCTAGTTAGATTATTCACAATTCATTCAATTTCTTTATCCATATAATTACACTAAAAATTACTATTTTTTCTATCTCTTTTTCAACTTTATTATTATTTTTTCTATCTCTTTTACTCACAACCACTTAAAATGTCAAAAACATTATAGAGTTTTAAACAGTGTTTCCTTAAAATACATATTGAACAGTAAATTTACCATAACTTTTACTCAAAATCACTTATAACCATACCATATAATATATGAAATACACTCATATAAATTTAGAGAACGGGTTGTGAACCCTCTTACACCCATCATTCCATGAAACGTATGTGGAATCTTTGTAGTGGTGAAGGTTAATAGGGGTCGGGGGCCTTTTTTTTCGTCGGTAGTGTAAATTATTGGTCCGATAGTGTAAATTTTTGATCCGGTAATGTAAATTTTTATACATATAGCGAGTTCACCCCCTAAACAAATTTTAGTTTTGTCCCCGCTCTCCGTATAAGATAACTCCGCCGCCGAATGTTTGTGACTCTTTTAGGCAACTTCAAAAAGGTACTTTTACGGTTGCAAGGACAAATTCATTTCCGACGCTGCTATTGGTTAACCGAAAGTCAAAAAATAGAGAAATCTCATTGGTTTCTTTGTTAACTTTGATCATCCTTATTAAGCAGATTGTAATAGGAAAATCTCGTATATTTGAACAATACATATAATATTATTTTCATAATAAACAGATGCATTACATTGCTTAAACAAATTGAAGTGTATCTTTGTATGTTACAAATGATGATATGGCCGAGAAGCGCCATTAAATCATCCTTATTTCGATACAATTTATTATTAGGTAGTAATTATTGATCATACATTATTCCATTACGAAACGAGTCATTCTTCGTAATAATCTTTTTGAAAAGTATAAAAGGTTTCGGGAGAGCCCAACCGCGTAAGATTAACATAATCTTGAGGACAATGAGCCGATAATCCTGGAAGTATTAGTCCAAATAATCGAACTCCAATTAAAAGTATCCCTTCTTTGTAATTCCTTCCGAAAGTGTATGGCATTACCGCACTTCTCACCAGTTCAAAAAAGGCATTCAAGTACATTGGCACGATTGATATAGTCGAGAAATAGTTCTTGTTTGGTACTTCGTTCATCACCTTCAAAACACCATTTCATTCGAACCGAAATTATACACAAAGAAATTGTCACAAAGAAATGAAACATTAGGGTTACAAAACAAATCACTACTAGAAAACAGTTTTTTTTCTAGTGATGTGAGATTACCGATGGAACCCATTTAATTACAATTAGAAAAACAAACAAATTATTTTTTAATTGCTGACCAAAATTTCATCTATAACTAAAAAAGAATTACATGGAACCTAGGAATGACAATTTTTGACATGACTCGAGACACAATACACAAAAAACTAGGTTTTGATTTTGCATATCTAACTCATTTAAAATAACAAGTTGACATGTTTAATTAAACAAATGATGCTTAGATTCAGTTGTATAACATTGACTCGCGAACACATTTAACCTATTTTTCACAAAATAATTTAACACGTTTACAACTTAATTCATAACCCAACAAGCTGTTAATCAAACACAATCGACACATCTATATTGGAACCCATCACATCCCTAAAAGAAAACCTATCACAAGCTGTTAATGAAACACAATTGATTCGTAGTGACTACATACCTTTCCTCTGTAGAAGCTGTTGAAGTAATAACAGTTGCCAAAGTGCTTAAACAAAAGATCAGAATCATCAAATGGTACTCTTGGAATAACATCATTCGAATAAACGAACCGAAAGTATCTCTGTACGCCCAACAAATCTTCCATGAACCTACAGAACTGACGATCTCCAACTCGCGGTTGTCCAAATGTATACACACCCTCAAGTCGCTCTAGCAACTTGAACTCCTTATGTAACCCTAATATCGCGGGAAACAAGACGGCGAGTGCACCACCCAAACTGTGGCCCGTGACAATAAACCGTGTGTTCTTGTTCTTTTTGAGTTTTTCTCTAAGAACTTCCCTAAGTTTGTAGTAAGCAAAAGGATTTTCATCGTGTTCTTCATGTTCATTGAGGCATAAAGGCCATGAGGCGTCTTTTTGTAAACCTAAGGCTTTCATGAAACCCATGTGGACTTTACCTATGCCCGGAAGACTGTACCATGAGAAATCAAGATCGACGCACCAATCGTCTGCGCTAAACGGAGATGTTCCTCGAAAGGAAATGCAGATCAGATCGTGATATCCAGTTTTGTCGATGAACATAAAAGCTTGTGTTGGGTGTTTCTTCTCAGGACCTGATTCTTTCTCAAATGCTACATAATATGTGTGTAATCAAGGGTGATTATTATTGTACACAAAATAAAAAAAAGTATCATTTTTTAGGTAATTGGTTTACTGCAGTGGTCTAATTGGTCGGATTGAATTTAAGAATGTAAAAGTAAACGTCATGTATAATAAGAAACAAAATTATTTGTATCTATCCATTTTGGAACAAAATATAAAATACTATATATTTTGATGTAAACTTGCAATTCTAATGTAAGATCAATACTTAAATAACAAAATATAAATCATGGAATACAAATTAACAAAAAAAACAAAATTTTAGAAGAGGAAAATTGAAAAGAAACTGAAATCTAGTTCGAGAACTCGGGTCACCGGTTCAACCGGTAACTGGTTAGTTTAAAAGGAAACTGTTCAAATAGATAGTTTCCGGTTCAATCAGCCCAATCTAATTTTAAAAGCATATACTAGCTTAGATACACATGAATATGGTTTCTAAGTGTTCTTTCAAAATCATTTTAAAATCTACATGATCCGCTAGTTGAGGAAGCGAATGTGAAATCCGCTTGTTCCACAAGCAAACACGAGTTTTCTTTCTTTTTTTCTATTTTATTTCTAAGAAAATAACATCACATATTATTGATTTATTATTGTAATAATTTTTAATATTTAGTTTATCATAAATAATATAAATACACAGTTTTGTTTAGATTTTAAGATATTTTGAAATGAATAATGTTAAAAACAAGTTCATCCGATATGGGTATTTTTTTATAACTGTTTTAAATAAACTCAGTTTTTAATAAAACTTACAGTTGAATGTCCAAAAGAAGTAAACAAAAAAATGTGTTTGGGTTTTCTTGTAAATTGAAATTTTACAAGTTGGAGTGGAACTTCTTTCGCATTTTTGAGTTACCTACAAATTATACACTTGTTCAGTTTTACTGTAATCATCTTTATCATAAGTAGAAGAAATGATTTAATTAGGAATCCTTTATAATTGTATTATACTCGTAGAAATAATTATGAACATTAGGGATTTTCATTTTTCAATGAATGATAATATATGCGCGAGTTGGTTGTTTCCGTTGGGTTAATCTTGATCGGGTCAAGTCGGGTCAAGTCGGGTCAAGTCGGTCACGGGTCTAATATTTGAGTCATGTTTTATTTTAAGTATGCAACAAGTTTTTTAGTTTTAAAATAGTCTTAGTATGAATAGTGGGTTTATTTTATAGGAAAACTAATATTTTATAGGAAAACTAAATCACTAACCCATGTTTGCATGTTGGTTTTAGTCTATTTATATGTATGTATTGCAAGTAATAAATGCAAGAATTAAAATATAATCTTGAGTCTGGAACCAATAGTTTCTTACCATTTAAACAATTGTAAAACCCTACATGCTCCATCTGCACAAAGAATGTTCTACATATTAATTCAGTTGTATATTAAGCTTTTTTGAGTTTTCATGACCCAAAAAATTGTAAAATCATTAGACTTTTGAATTTAAGCAACCTTCCAATGATCCTCAACTATTTTTTTGATCCGAGCTTCATTCTCATATGCAGTTTTAGCAGCCATGATCGCCAACGCGCTAACATATTTTGGATCATCATGAGTAATTTTATCATCCAACTCCACTCGCGTGTCTGTTAAGCCGATTGCGGACAAGAAATTTGGTGATTCTCGACGTAGTTCCACGTTCTTACCTGCAAAATTTTGTTAATTTAAGAAACTTTTTTACTTTTAACGAAAATAATAGAAAAGAAAAAAGACAAAAGAAAAATACCATGAAGTCTCACTCAAAGTGTGTTAGTAATCAAAATTAAGAATAACTAGAATAAAAATCCCATTTTTTCGTTCGCAACTTCTAGTTAATGTAAAGATTGTGGGTTTAAATCTGATCATTAAAATGGGATTTACGAAATATTCCTATGATGGTTTTTCTTATCTGATCATGCATGAAGAATAAGTGTGCATGCAAACAATATGTAGCGTTAAAAATAAAAAAAAAATGGCAAACGCGGAACATAATGCACTCGCATGTGCGGGTCCAGGAGCGTCAGGTGACTATACCTTATATTTCTACAAGAGTATTATTTCACGACTCGAACTGGTGACGTTGTGACCTACAAATCAAATGGTGACAACCTTACTGTTGCCCCAACGTCTTTCTCTAAATCTTAATATTTAGCATTAAAATGAACAAATTAATTAAGTAGAAAAAAACCTTTCAGTGTATTCAACACGAGCATGTATAAGCTATCATAGAATGACCAGAGGTTGAGCAAAGACTCGATGAAACGCCCGAAACGTTCCATCAATCCAGAAATCAACTTAAGAAAACAAATGATGACAATGGAGATGAAGATCCAGAATCGACGACAAAAAGTTCCATGTAACCCCTCATCGTTATGGGACTCTATGAACGTTCTTGATCCTATGTTTTTGTCGATTAGAAGTCGACATAACTCCCAAAATCCCACCCTATCGAGATCAAGTAGAAAACGTTCATCACCCATATCGCTTTAATTAGCTTTTTTTTTTAAACAAACTTGTTCTTTTTGATGTAGATGTTGATGATGATATGTTTTTGTGTCACACTTTATAGATGGAGTTGGATTCTCAACGAATAAATATTAACTTACTCGTTTGACACTTATTCTCTAGAAAAGTCATAAAGTAATCGGATGGATTTGTGATATTTTTGTTTGTGGGTTCTATAAGTATTGATTTAATAATTAATTATCTATAGATATAAATATTTTAGGTAATAAAATATAGGTTTCAAGATACATAAACTAGGCTAATTGTAGATCCCATGGAAAGACAACGACGTTTGAGCTTCCCAACCATGGAAGTTACCACGTTACGTGGAATAATATCTTTACCAAAAAGAAATGTCATGTAACACGTTTATACCATGTGGTATATTTATTTGGTTGTGTCATTTAGGGTACACGGAGCGTATGAACGATTCCTCATTGGGTTCATGGGCTCACGGGTACACCCACTATCAAAAAACTCAGTGTTTTTCGACAAACATTTTTGTAGGAAAATCGTCTGAAAAGCCCTTTGGCAACAAACTTCTGACAAAATCCGTTTGTGGGAAAATAACTAGTTTTCTAGCAGTGACTGTTTCTGGTGAGAAGGTAGGGAACTCGGGTTGGTGACCCCATGATTGAACCCTGGAATAGAGCCGTTGAACGGCTAGAAAAATGACCATTGAAGACTTCTTAGAAATGTATTTGATAAAAATAAATACACTATAAATACAACAAATATAAATCATTTTCACACCAACTAATTTCATTCTTTCTCCAACCATACTTACATATATTCTATTCAAATTGTAATATTTTATTACAATAAATGAATCCAAGAAAAAAGGAAGTTGCAACCAAAAAAACCAATTATATATTATATTACCAACGGTAAGTGTAACCGCTGGCTAATTAAATCACAACCGTTAGATTAAATTGATATTAAATCTCAGCCGTATAAACTTGACGGTTAGAACAGTTACGGATCAGTTACGAGTGGTTATCAAAATCTCAATCACAGTTCCATCTTCCATCTTTTTCTCCCACATCTCCGGTAACCGTTGGTAACCTCCATCCAGAACCTCCGATGCTCTAATATAAATAGGAACATTATACTTCTTCCTTCCTTTAAAAACTCCGATAGTTCGATTAGTCACACCAACCTGAAGCACCATCATCATTACTCTCTCTCTCTCTCTTTCTCTCTCTGGGTCCATCGGCCTCTCCTAATAAATTCTAGCAAATGCAATGTCATCCTAGGGTAAAATTTTGTTTTGATTAATTTTTACTTTTTATTTCTGATAACAATTATCATCTATATACCGTTTGTTTTCGAATTTGATCTTCTGATCTTGAGTTCCCTTTCTCTTTGGCTTGCAATATATATAAATATTACTTGGGATTATAAATAGCAAACCGTTAGATTCCCACTTAGTTGTTAAGTTTTTGATTAATTGTATATAAATGAATGGACATACTAATCTTCAATGTCTTTTCAAATCTTGATTTTCATGCTCCCAAAAGCTTGCTTAAATTCTGATTTGATGATAGTTTTTGATATGGAATCATTGGGAGACTGATCTGTCGGTGAGTAATATATTTTCTTTTATCAAACTAAGTTCTATATTTGGCAATGATGACCCATGACGACATGTTGAAATTGATGTTCTTAAATCGCATGCAAGTTGTTTGATAATATGCCTCAAAGATTGAGTAAGGATTTGATGCCTCCTAGCGATCGAGTACTTACTAAGGTGAGTTACTTTAACTTCGAACATCTGAATAACTGAAAACTGTGTGTTGGTCTGTGTACTCAAATTACTTCAAAGGTGTGATGCTAATCCTCTGTTATTTGTCTATGACAAAGTTTGAAGTTATTTCTCATAAGAATATGGGATTTTCTTCTGCAGTACATGCTTAAAAGAATCTTCATCCAACGAGATAATCCTTCGATGCTCATGGTAATGTCATCAATTTATTATCTTCTAGATAGATTAAAGAAGAATTGTGTTTTTTTACAATCATTCTTTGTGGCTATACATGTTAGTGTTCTCAAGCAAACTAAATGGTAATCTTCGTATTGCATTTGAATATATAACCTTATAGCGTTGGTGGTTTTCTACCAGGTTATGATTTTGAATTGCAATATGATTTATCATTCTCCTTAAAACTCAATTAAATGATATTTATGTTTGTGATGAAAGTTTAATGTATTCTTTGGTCAACTGAGTTTTTATTATGGGTTGATTAGAGCACTTAGAACTATAAACGAATGGTAATTTGAGTTATTTTGCTTATTTTAAGTAAAAGATATTAGATTTGGATGCATTAGGTCATGAATTTGGTACTTATATGTGTGTGATGATATAGCATCATGTTTTTAGAGATGATTTTCATATTGTTTGACTAGGTTCTTATTGTCATCAATTAGGTTTTCCTAAATTAGTTTACTGATGCATTTTAATGACCCAAGTAGAACACTTGCATTGTTGCATGTTTTCTTTCTTGGTTTAGCTCATTGGTTCATGTACATGTTCGGATGATATAATTTTTGTTTCACTTCACTTTCAAGTCCTTTTCTACAATAACAGAACTAATGAATCTATTTGCTTGCATATTTGTTAATATTATAATCTTTTGAATCCATATACATGTTTTTTTATTTTTTTCTAGCATTATAATCCTTTGGATTCCCACTCAAATGAATCTGTTTGTTAATATTAAGACTTCATAGTCTGTTTATAGTTGTTGCATTATTCTTTGTGTTTGTTTATAGTTGCATGTTTATCTGTTTATAGTATCAAGTTTTAAATTATATGCATCAATTACTCAAGTATTTGTATTGAAGAATTAACAATAAATGTGTTGTCGATATGTTATAATTTTGCTCTATGTTATATTTTTTGTCATACTAGAATGATAGTCATTATATAGTTGAAAGTTGTAATCACCAGTGACTTCTTCCTCTCCTATGGTGATACATTTTTTTTGCAATTCTTGATGATGTGTGCTAAAGGAAATCATTTGCGTGGACTGTTATGGGAGATCATAGGTGTGGTCACTGGATGCCCCCTCCCCAAATGTGCACGCACATACACACACCGACATTTTGAATACTCACTCCAATAAAATCATATCTTCTGTTTGCAATGAGAGAAATTATATTTTGAGAAATAAAACCATTTCAAATGACCTATTTGGGCTTTTATTCATGAGTTTGTTGGTTTCGACTTTACATTATGTTGTATACTTCTCTCATTGTCCTTAAGTAATAATTTTCAACTATTATTGCAGGAATACTATCAAGGACTTAATATGTGTGCTAAGCATTGGGAGCTCAAGCATAGTGTGTGTATCAAAGGGCCTATTGCTGCTATGTTGTTGAAAAATATAAAAAAGAATTTGTATTACATTATGTTTTCTGTTGGTGTGAGGATTGAATGAGATGTCGAAATCTCTAAATCTTAAATGAGTTTTAAAAGAAATGGGTTTTGTCCCACATTGGTGTGGCAACAAATTTTTATTTGGTTTATATGTACAAGTCTCCAAGACTTGTTAAATTGTTATGTTGTGTTTTATTCTAGCATCTACCTGAGTGCAGGGGTGTAGAAAACAGGTTTTTGGGTTGAACCAATGTGTCGCCCGCGCGACATACTGACACGAATGCAACTTTAAAATCCCGGTCTCGCAAGAGGTCCTTTTTGAAACCTTTTTTTAAAACAACATAAAATTTATGGAATAAACCGTTGTTAATCATTATTGCAAAAACCGTTTTGCCAATGATGATAATTATGACGAAATCGTTTCATTAATGATGGTAATTAAATCGAAACCGTTACTAATGATGGTCATTACTGTCAAATGATAACAGTAAACGATTTTGCGTAATCAATTGTACTCGGTTACAATTCTTTTATTTGTGTGTTTATATACCAACACACAACATAGAAGTTAGAGAACTACAAATTCACACCACGACGACTCCGTTTCAACAACTTCTGGCTACCTTTCAGGCAAGTATGATGTCCGGCAGTACGCTGCTCTGAGCCGGTGTACCCTGGGAACAGACGACGAATCTGTTTAAGAGAATTATGTCAAACACAAGCACGATTCTTCTTTTGTTTCATTCTGTTTTATTATATTCTTTCTAACATTTCCTTCCTATCATCGTTGTACAGATGTGTTGTGGGTTTTTTTTCTAAACAAATATACTATATAATGAACTTGTGATTATTGCTTTATGTAATAGGTAAAGGATTTTGATGTTGCTTTGGATTTGAAGGTAGACTTAATGGAAATTTATCCTTCACGCATGACGTTCTATCAAGTTTTAATTATCAGTTTTTTATTCTTTTTATTTTCATAGAACAAGTCTATTATCTCTAGTAGTTTATATATATTGCATTGAGGATTTTGTATGCTATTTTATGTTGTTAAAATGATAGATTTTAGTCAACATTATACTCTATTAACATTGATTTGTGTTTCTTTTGATGATGTTAGTAAAAAATTTACCTTAAAGTTAAACAAGATGTACTTTTATATTAAACGTATATTATTTTCGTCAAATATGCCACAAGTCAACAACAAGAAAATCTAAGGCCTATGATGAAAAACACAAATGATTTCATAAGTAGATAGCATTTGTGGTTTATGAAACATTCCCCACATGTTGCTTATTAACTACCATACATGAACATTAATTAACATTTTGATTTTACGTGATTATTTATGTTATTAAGTTTTAAGTTGTTTAGCAATTACTTCTTATCATTGACTTATTAACAATTTCTACTTCGGTCATAAACAACGTGTTTTTTAGTATCTAATTCAATATAGTGATGATATTATAACATGAAAGTACCCGGCCACCGGATGAGTATAAAACTAGTTATATCGAAAATAGGTTCTAGCCAACATTAGTATCCACAAAAGCAATACTACCCGCAACATTCAACTGTGCCCGACAGACCAACTGAATATGCTTCGTGACAATTCTCCTAGGATCCAAACTATGACCCGCATGCATATCGAAAATCAAACCCTCCCTACAGTGGTAAAAAAGAAGTTATATAGTAACCAAACTTGAAGTCTAACTTATTTTTTAATTCAAACTAAACAAACTTTATCTAAAAATCAATACTTATCGACTCAAACAATTAAAAACCGTACCACCCTAGAATGATTCGAATATTGCTCTTGTTCAATAATGAAGTCTTACAAGCAATCTACATACCTACACTCAACGAAGATACAACACCAACAAGACCTCCACGGATAGATAAGAAAGCGGGTGCGTCGTCTAGCAAAGAAAAATTGGCCGATGTGTATGAATACAAGACTTTGAAAGAAAAAAGAAAAAACAAGATAAACATGATATTTGACACAAGATGGGAGAAACAAAAATTAAATGGGTAGAAATGGCTATGACAACATTAATGGAACGAGAAGAAACACAACGTGATTTGAAAACGTTTAGGTAACCTCACGACGGTTTGGCCCAACCATTCTTAACAATAAGAAAAAGAATTTAATAAAACTTGAAATAGCCGTGATGTGGGGTTTGCCTTAAGATTTTTAGTTATTTGTTTTAACTAGTATTAAGTCATCTGCGTTGCAGCGGGGGGCGTAAAACCGTATTGAGTAGCATTAATTGCCGGCACGCCATCGCTAGTGATTACCAAGATCGAAAACACTTGAAATAAAAAACGAACAAAATAATACTGAATGAAAAGTAGACATAAAAGCGGTAAACCACACATGCAAAACGTAAAACATATGAAACAATAAGTAAGACAATGCAGGACCAGCACGTTGCGACGAAGCCGTTAAGCAGAGAGAAAATATCATAAAAATGTCGAACAACACACGCATGTTGCGGCGTGTCAACTTGTAAAATTTAGACCGAAATATAAGATGAAAAATGTAAACTATGAAAAGTATGAGTGATCAAAATTGAAAGTAAAAAATATTAGTGGTAAATCGTAAAATATGTGAAACTATTGGGTTAAAATGAAAATGTTATAAAATAAAAAAGAAAAAAAAAAGTTAGGTACAACCCATTATAAAACTTGGTACAACTCACAGTACATACAAAAGTTGATAATTAGTATTATATATAATTCGTTACATTAGGATAATTCACGGTAGTTTGGTTCCAAGGTGGAGTGTTTCCCCCACTCTTACATACACATCACCATCGTTCTTCAATTTGTCATTTTGATCTCAATTCAAACGATAGATGCACTCATTGTAGTTTAGTTCTCCATTATTCAACCTTTTCTTTTTATTTTTTAGTACAAATATTAATAATTATTTAACAACAAGAAAAAAAGGATAAAATTAAAGATTATTTCTAACAAAAAATACATTGTAAAAATTAAAATATATATTTACACTTCATGGACGAGTTGTGTAAATATGTTCCATCAAACGTATGTTTAAATGCGTATCTCAATTACATGTCTTATGTATAAGCTTATCACAAGTCAAAAATGGGAGACAACCTGTATCGACAATATGCTGTCGCTACAAGGCCTCCGATCCCGATGCACATGTCGTGGTCTAGCCTTAGTCACCGTAGGCTTGTTTTGTTGTTGTGTAGGGGGTGACGTCCTTAGAGGATCGTAGGGCTTTTGCAGGCTAATAACATTTAAGGTATGATAAACATCAACAATGAATCACTGGTGATATGAACTTATGTTTAGATTAAAGGTATACAAAAATAAAAGATATATATTACAAAAATAAACAAATTAAGTACGATTAAAATTGATTGATTTATTTAATGATCTTGAATATTATTGACTAGGTTAGAACCCATGTATTATATGGGTGGAATAAATAAAACATATTAAAACCATTAGTTTATGAACATTTTATTTTTTAGATGTATTAGCCATTGGTGAAATAAAAATATAATGGATATTTATAAATTATAAAAAATAATAAAATTAAAATTTATTACTCTATATTTAAAAATAAAATATGTCTAAAATCATATAATTTAGTATGTATTAATAAATTATTAAAATAAGAATATTTATATTTTAAATGTTTAATGGTTTAGTACTTATTTAACATAATTATCGTTTAATATGAGAGAGACACTAAACACAAATATAAATATATTTGTTTTAACATATTTTAGTAAAAAAAGTTAAATTGATTGTTTTTATATTTTTTGTATTTATTATAAGAGAGATGCAGGAAAATAATTTTTGAATATTTTAAAATAATGACATGTGTCCTTTAATATTTTAAAATGATAACACTTGTTTAGAAATCCTTTTTTTATTATATGTAACAGATAGGTCTCGCTATCTTGTAGGCAAACAAATGCTAAATATCATTTATGTTTTGTATTATACATGCATGCATGCTGATGTTTTGTTTTTGTTTTAAGCCTTTAAGATTATCCATTGGACCATTGAAGAGGTTGGTACTTATGTTTATACTCATTGAAGACTTGATTTCTTTTGATTCTTGATTACCATCCTCTAGTGGTTACCTTGAATTTTGTAATTGCAAATCTAGATATGTATAAGATTAGTTATATTGTTATACCAGCTTAGTAAACTCGTGTAATACATAAGTTGTATAAATAAAATGATTAAATATAACAAAAACTTATTATTTATAAAATAATATTTGATTGAACATTCCTCATTATAAATAGGATGACAATTATATTTTCAAACAAACGTTTTTTAATATTATTTTTAAAATTTTCTAATTTATAATTTCTAATTATAACTATTTTTTGTTTATAAAAG
>BJCM01082940.1:0-11717 GCA_018326385.1 Flaveria bidentis | reverse complement strand
ATGGCCCATGCCTCGGGTCGAGGAATCGTACTTTTTGTCATGTCGGACCAACAAACATGGAGGTGTGTTGATTTAAGCACGGGGGTGTCTTTCAGGCTGGACATGAGGACGTGCCTCATGAAGCACGACCGCATGATTGAATTCCAAAACTTGGTTTTCTTTAGTTTCTTCTTATTTAAGCTCCTTTTGTTCATCATGGTCTTTTCCAAGCCTAAAAACATAATATGAACAATTTAAGTATCAAATCATTATTTTTAGTAAGAATTTATAGAATAATTGATGTGCAATTGATGTGTTTTATATGTATAATTTGAAGCACATCAGTCACCCATCCCTGGATTACTGCCACTTGAGCACACTTAACTATGAAGTTCTCCTCCCACAACCAATACACCCCAAAACACGTTAGTGATATTAGAGACCGGACATTCCTTATGAACTAGGAATCTCTCATGTCCATGACTGATGTGAGATTTATGTAAGGTGTCACAATCACCCCCCTTTGGACTCATCGTCCTTGATTAGCTTGAGAAGTCACCATCCCTGGTGAGATATGTCCTATATCGTGAATGGCCAGGAGTGGCTCTGATACCATTCTGTAACACTCATCCTCTTAAACCACCAATATTGTTCATTTGCCCACGAGGAGCTCATGGATTTGATTTTGGTTGCCCGAGTGAAAACTTCCCAAGGAGGTCATCCATCCCTGAATTTCTGCCACCTGAGCACGCTTAACTGTGGATTTCTCTTCTTATCCACAGCCAATACGCCCCAAAATGCATTAGTGATATTAAAGACCGTACATTCCTTATAAACCAGAAATCTTTACTGTCCATGGCTGATATGGGATTTATATAGGGTGTCACAAAAAAATGAATTAGTCTTGCATATTGAATCATAAGCAAATTGAATTGAAGCCTTAATTATGATGAAGAATGACTTTTTTATATAAAAGAAGATATATATGTTTACTCATTTTGGTAAATATTTTTTAGGGATTTGATATATTCTCTATCAAAAACCATAACTTACATGATTTTCAAATTTTAAAAATCAATTACACATTTCCTTTTTCTTTCTTTCTTTCTCTCTCTCTGTCTCTCTCACACACACGCGCGCGAGCGCGCACACACACAAACACAAACACACACACACACACATATATATATATATATATTACTTATATATTCATTTCAGTAAACTTAATATATTAAATAACTATTTAATTTACCTTGTTTTTAATAAGATATTTTTACATATTGTTTTTTTATTATTATAAATGTTTAAAACTTTTGACAACTATGTTTTGTAATTAAAGATATAAATTTAATTCTCGGTTATTATTTTTTTGAAATAAAGTTTTAAACGAGATATAATTTTATTGTTTCTATTAAAATATAAAATTAGAACATAAAAAACTATGTAATTAATAGTCTATAGAAGTAAAATGTAAAAATACTTTAGTGAAATAAGAATAAAATAAGCATTAAATAATTTTTTTAATAAACTAGATAAAAGTTTAATATATATGTTTTAGAAAAGGAAAATATGTAATTGATTTTTTAGACTTAGATAAATATATAAATACTGATTTTAAGAATACATATATAGAAAGAGGATAGAATTATCTTGACAACCATTTTTTATGAGAACTCTAAAAACCAATATCAACCACATATTTTAGTTACATGCTACTTCCATCTTTTTTTAAAATGTTCAGAACTTTTTTTTACAACATTATATTTTGAAAAAAATGTCACCATTATTTTAAATATTTTTTTATCTTTTCCAATACCCACCATATTGATATATTTTTTTAAAAAAAAAGTGTCTACCCATTATTTACACATGTGTAAATTAGTCATTACATATGTGTAAATAATGTTTTACACACGTGTAATTCCATATATTACGTATATGTAAAACGACGTTCATAAAAAATGATTTTTTTATATTTTTTATAACTTTTTTATTTTTTAATGATAAAAGGAAATGTGGGAAACACTTATGTGTTTTTACTTTTTTTCATTTTTTTTGAGTTATGATTTTTTTATTATGTTTTCGTTAATTATTATTATACTATTTAAGTGAATTCTCATTTAATCACTCCCATATATATGTATGCTTCTAACTTTAAAATTATTACTCTTTTTGTAAATATCTTTTAAACAACATTTGCTATTTGTAACTCATTTTCTTACAATAAACATCAAAACTAACCACTTCTACCACCAAATGACTTTATTAATAAATAAAGGCTCTTAGGGTGCTCAACCCCATGCGGGTATCCCTTGCGGTTTACTCAGGTATTTCGATAACACCGTTGTAAGAGTGTCGAGTGAGGAATCAGTTTTCAACACCAGGTATTGGTAGCCAAATTGGATTGTGAAGTTGAACGTTACGTGGAAAGCAAGTAAAAAAGTTAAAGGAAAACAAGAGAAGATTGTAGGTGACGTGCATGGTCATCAAAATTTTGAGCCCATTTTATTAACCAAGTTACTCAATTAAAACCCTATTTTTAGAAAATAAAATACCCAAATATGATGGGTCATGGTATAGTATTACTTGTTTCAGTATTTAGATGGTCAATTGAGCAGACCAAAAACTATATAAAATTAGATACCGATTGCAATTACTTAGAAACAAATTATATTTTGAGTAATCGCAATAGTTAACCGATAACTCGTGAAGATAAAGATAAAAATCATAGTAATATATAATTATTTGTAATACTATGAATTTGTTATGCTTATTATTAAAACGTTTGTTTTCGTTTAAAAAATTGCTTATAAAATTTAAGTCTTTAGGGCCCAAGAGCCTATTTTCCCGGCTTGTCCAAGACACTAAAATGCTCAAGTCCAGCCCTGATGGTCATGAAGAGTGACATGGATCCTAAATTAAAAAAAAAACTATATAACAAAATTACCGGCTGGCATTGTTTTTCTTGGAAGATACATGTTAAACAAATTAGTTATCATCATCCCAATTTCTCATGATGACATGAAATACTCGGGAATCATTTGCTACTACTAATCTTACAAAAACTATATCTTACATAATTAGTCATTACTAATAACATATATTATAAGTACACACATACATAATGCATGCATGTACATACATATATGCTCATACAAACGTACTTATAATTAGTTAACTTCTAGCTTTCTTTTATCAAGATCCACTTCGTGTGCGATTTCATCCGATAAGACTCTTATAGTGACCAATTCTTGATCTGTCCCATCATCAACGGGCTTTATAGCTACACCACGATGAAGAAAGTGTGGTTTTTCAACTTTATCCAATGTTATGTCTTTCGATTTCTTAAAGTGGGCTTGTTTAGAAAGCTCTTCAATAGCCTCGGATATCTTTTCAACACATTTTATGATGTCAACTAGTATTGAAGTGATAGCAATAACCGATATGGTTTCTAGGATGTCACATTTGGCTATAGTTGAAGGCTTTAACGTGTTATTTAGGTCATCAATCGCCTTTTTGCAGTTTTCGATATGAACATATGATGTAGAAGGATGCACCATTTGCTTCACTGAATTTGCTAACTCTTTTAAAGCTTTTGCTACTTCTGAACTCATTTTTGTGCAGGGTTCTTGAACTGTTAATTGAAACTCTGAGGGTACCTAAAATATAATAATAATAATAAGATAATAAGATAATTTTAATTTGTTAAAGTTGTATACATATATATAGTGTTACATGTCTTTGATATAATATATCGTACTTCATCTTTTGCATCAAGATATCCACTAAGAGCTTCAATATGATATGCACATTGTCGTGTATAAACTCCAATCTTCAAGTATTGTTTCCATGGATGTCGAAAGCGAAATTTCCCATGCCCTATTTCCCACCATGCGAAATTTGCCTGCTTCCATATAGATTTCATTAGAAATTGATCAAATAATCAATAAAACTAGACATTAGAGAATACAAAACCAGTTGTAAATTTGGCAACCAGCTTGTGACTAAATTTAAATGGTCGCAAATTTGGGACCAAAATTTATTCAGTTGCAAAATTTGTGATTGTTTAGATTCAGTCACAAAATAGCTGAAAATATTTATAAAGCTAATTAAAATTAAATTATCAATATCGGCGATATATATAATAAAAGAGCATATAAAGTATTCTAACCAGTGATTCTTCGGTGGCTTTAGAATTAAGAATACTTTTATAAGCAGGAAGAAATGATTTGTCGCCTTCAGAAATTGATCTATAATATTCACCCCCAAATTCTGTCAAAATATTAAAATTACAATTAGAGGCAATTAAATATTTTAATTAATTAAGTACAGAAATCAACTAAATAAATTAAATGTATATATTTAATAGTTAGACAAACCTTCTAGGAAACTTGCAAGCTTTTCCAAGTTAACAACAATATGTTTATGAAGATCTTCACCAGCCCACACGGGGAAAACACACATGGAGATGATTATACATGTCAAACCACCAAAAATGATTGTCGAAAACCGCTGGTGAGCGAATTGTATGATTTTATCAACTCGGTAACCCGATACTGATACCATGCTAAAGGTTAGTATGAATATGAGCACCCCATAGTCGTACTTCTTCTTGATGCTCGGAATGAACCTTGAAAAGGTGGCAGCAGCAACTATGGTACAAATATCAGTAACAATATGAGTATCACGTGTATAAAATTAAAGATTAGAAATCGAAGATTTTACGTACCTAAGAGGAAAACAAGAAAGCCAATAACAAAGGGTTTAATGGTTGGTCCGAAGAGGCTACCAATTGATTCAGCCCCGACTCCTAATGCACCGGCTAGTAGAGTCGCGAAGCCTCTATTCAGGCCTTTGCTTAAAGTTGCACCTAGTGACACACGTCAAAAAATAACATTTAGGTTTAATGTAATCAAATCAGCTATTGATCTAAACCAAATTTGAGACACTTTAATCAAAATAAAAATTTACGGCAAGGATTATGAGAATGCGTGGTAAAATGGATCATGTTAAATGAATAAGTTTCTACAACTCTAATGGGTTAAATCGGATCACTTTACCAAATGTTAAATGACTTTTAAACTGTTTAATTATACAATTGATTATTTTGTCAAAATTATTTTTAACCTTGTTTATTTTAATCTTAAAACATTTACAATTAATTGTTGCGAGAAGTTTGTCGCAAATGTATTGCAATATGCTAAAGAAAATGTAGCGTCGTAATTTCCCTAGGATACTAGGCTTTTTTCTAGTAGTGGACAAAATTCACAGAGTCCATGAATGAACATATGAAATAAGCACATGATCAAATTTAGATATATAAAGTAATAGTAGTGGATTTTAATGAACCTTCAATTGCTTTCATTTAAACCTTTACTTTAAGTTAACGTTTACATATTTTATAATTTGCTACTTTTTATGGAATCAAAACTACCATTTTCCTTAGTTATGTGTGGTAAAATTAACACTTAAAACTGTAATAAGTGTTTCATGTGTTTTTTTTTCAGAATTAGTAATGTGTTTGAATTTCTAAGAATCGCATAATAAATTTGTCCGTAATACATAAAAGATAATCAAAGCAGTGAGAAAGAAAATAAGATAGTTATGTAACCGTCTTATATATTAAAAATGTTTGTATATAGTATAACTCTATGTTGCGATTCTTATGGTTTCAATATATTTCTAGTTAAAAGGCATCTATATATCAATATACATTTGTACGTGTACATATTAATTCATCAATGATATCATTAAGTGCATTTATAAATGATAACTTTCTTTATCATGTCCGCTGCATTTATCTTGGTGTGCATTAACCTGCATACGTCAAAAGTTGTGTAATCTCAATGCAGTTTGTCAAAGTCTTTTAGTAAAAAGGAGAATTTATCTTCTTCTGCATTTTATCATTCTATTTGAGATCCATGATTCCAATTTAAAGATGCTTATTTGTTCTTTTTACCAAACAAAAGTTATTCAGAAGTTTTGGTGGTTATGCATGTACATGCTTACTTCATGAGTTACATATTAAACAATACACATTTGTATAACGTTTGAAATCTAATCGATTACAGTATAAGTTGCTCACCAACAGTATACTCAAAAACCACGACGACAGTTAAGATAGCCCACATTCCAGCATCACCTAAGCCGTTGTAGAATGGTTGTAGATAGTAAACCATGGAGACCAATGTGATGGCTAATGCCACTTTCAAGGAGTGTATAATCCTTCTTGGGTCATCAACCGCGATGCTCTTGATATTATTGGCAAAATCGACTATCGCGTGTTTGACATTTGAAGGTGAGGCTATGGTTTTAAAGTGAGTGAAAAGGGTGGTTGGTGTTGGTGGTGACGATGGCGATGATGAAGAAGGATCATTCCCTAGGGCCATGGCTATAGAGGCTTTGTAGAAAGCTCTAAGAGGAGATGAGAGATAACTTATCAAGTTAAATGGGGTTGGTCTGATATATAAGTGAATGAGGTCGGCTTGATATATAAGTTGGCTGATGAATGATGTCCACATGTTTAGTATAGCAATATAGCATAATAAATATTACTGAATTTGAATATAAAAGTAACCTTTATAATAAGAGTGATATAAAAAGATCAAAAAGTCTTTGAGATAGTGGTACAAGGCGACCTAGCAACTAGGTTTACATCTTAAAAAAGTGCGCATGAGTATTTATGTTTCAAAAGAAAAAGAAAGTGTGTAAAATGATTATTATGAAGTAAAAGTAAAGAATTAAATATTGAACAAAATAGTGTATATATACTATCACCAAAATAGTGTATCTATTGTATTCACGTACTACTAGAAAATTGAGTCGCTTCCAACAACAAAATTCATCGAAATGATTATAATAGCCTTTTACTGACCCATTACCAAATGTTTTTAGTTTTGTTTGTATAGTATCGCACTTTTATCATGTTGAAAATATATATGTTTTTCTGATGTTTTTTTTCCAAGAGAAATTGAAAATTTTATAGGAAGTTTACCTCTTTTCAAGTTGTATTTCTAATCCGTAAAATAAAGAAATGAAAATGTTATAGATTTTTTTGTTAAATATTTGAGCTATACTAACTCATGTATTAAGAGTTCTAACAAAAATTTCATGCAAAAAAATATCTTGTCAATAATAAATGTTATGATCTATTAACTTAGCCTTTTATTTTACCAATTTTGTTTTCAGAACTAAAGATTTAGAAAAAAGGAAACTAATAGAAATTGAAAATAAATTAATATAATAAAAAGATTTATAGATGTAAATAACAACTACTATTTGATAGCGGAAATTATGTATGTGTGTTAACATATTTAACGCAATTAGAAAATAATAATACTTTATGATGTTTAAATGTGAAATATGCATTCGATGCTTAATTATAACTAAACTATTTTTTATGATGTTTGAAGATGATCCATCAGATCATGAATTTATATATATAACTTTACCCTACATTTTGTAGGGTAAGTTACTTAAGACAGTTTGCACTCATCTTTTCGAGATTACAAAACAATAATTTTGAAAGATCATTCAAAGTTCGCTTCTTTACCCTTAAATATTAAATAATAAATATCCTTGAATTTGCTATTTACATGTCTTGTTGTTTCTGGTGGTGGAATTCCAGATTTTTCCTTTAATATTTTAATTACTAAAAAGGTTCTTTAACCTCTCTTTACAAACCATTCATGTAGTGAATCCAACATTGCGTAATTTGTTTGACGTACGTACTATTATAAAAAATCCATTATATGATTCAAAGTATCTCAAAACCCATACTTTATATGCACTATTATAATAGTTTTAACGTATTACAATTTCAATAAGACTAATGTATCGGTATTAATACACTATCGTAATTGGATCACAACAAGAGACGTTGTGCTTTAGACAATTGACAAGCATCATAGTTTAGCCCAGTTTGGGCGCTACTCCTTGACCGCTCCCCCCTTTCCCCCAACCGCTCCTCTCTATTGCATTGCTATAAATTTGATGCACTTTTGTCATTAGTAGGCAGGCGGGACCGTATTAATAACTTAAAAGATAGCAAGACTTAAACCAAATTAAATTAAACGCCGTAGAATTTTGAATATATGGTATAGTTTTGATGATAAAAAAGCTAAAAGTACATTAATCATTTCGGGGTTAAATGGTTTTTATCAATGTTGTATACTTTTTAAATCATAAGCAAAAGTCGTGTATAAGTTATTTTTTTTTTTCATTTCTTCTTTTTTGCCTTTCTATATACATTCAGCTTTAAATTAACTATAAGTTTTTGAATGAAATAATCCTTACCATTCATTTAGTGTAATCAAATGTAGATCTTACATCCTTCATACACTCTTAAAAACAACTATTTTACACTAATCTCATCACATGTCTAAATGTTCACGGATGTATCATAAAAAAAGAGTAAAAGTTGGAGGATTCTTGGTGGTTTTTTGGTTGTCGCAAATACAACATATTATTTCGATGGTTTTGGCAAGTTGCTTTGCCTTCAGATGCGAGTTGCGACAATTATTAATTTGATCATTTACTATATCTTAAAAAGCAATGTTTGTTGGTTTACACCAGCCTATCACATGTCTTGAGAGGTGCAAAAAGTTAGATTTTTTTTTATTTTTAATATATTTATTTTGTTTTAGATTACCTTTTTTTCTAAATTGTTAGACCATGTGAACATATTAAGGAATCTAATAAGTTAATCTATCTATTTTTCAATCACCAAAACCGATTAGATATAACTTTATACGTTAATTTTATCCATTAATTAACCATGTTAATATCACCGTTAAAATACGGTTAACGATGTTCATAAACATGCACTTAACCACGTTAAGGTCCTCGTACGCCCCCGTCGCAACAAGCGTGTCTTAATGTCTCGTTAACAAACAATCCTAAAAGGATAAATGATATGCCTGAATCTATATAACTCTATGTCGATCTTCAAAATTACAACAAAGGGATCCTAAGGGGATGGAATTGGACTAACTCATAAAATAATTTGGTGGTAAGTTAATTTTAAAGATCACTTCAACTCTGATGTTCATTTTGTTTTTTTTTTACATGTTGCATATATGTAACACCTTGTGTTAGATATAAAGTGGTGGAGCTTGACTCACATCATAGGGGGCGGAGTCGAACGTAAACTATATTAGGGGGTGGGGGTGAACTCTATGTATATTAAAAGAAATTATACTACCGGGCCGAAAATTTACACCACCAGACCAAAGATTTACATTACCGCAACTTACGTATATGGATGCCAAAACATATTGTATACTTAAATGGACGTAAATATCTTTTATCCTAAAGTTCAATATTATACACATTGAAGACCAAAGATTTACATTACCGCAACTTACGTATATGGATGCCAAAACATATTGTATACTTAAATGGACGTAAATATCTTTTATCCTAAAGTTCAATATTATACACATTGAAGACCAAAGATTTACATTACCGCAACTTACGTATATGGATGCCAAAACATATTGTATACTTAAATGGACGTAAATATCTTTTATCCTAAAGTTCAATATTATACACATTGAAGACCAAAGATTTACATTACCGCAACTTACGTATATGGATGCCAAAACATATTGTATACTTAAATGGACGTAAATATCTTTTATCCTAAAGTTCAATATTATACACATTGAGAATCACTCTTGTGTTTTTTTTCTTTTTCTAGAAACATGTTGTTTTTGGTTTAAAAGGCATGTATATGTATATCGAATTATTTTTTAACAACAATTTACATTCAAATGCCAACAGAATACTAGAAGACTACGAACAAACAGGAAGAATAATAGAACAACTCAAAACACTAATTGCATAGAGTTGTATATGTTGTCAAATCTATAAAGAATTTGCTAGAAAAGAGTTGTGTTTGATGACATCTCATCCATTACAGCTAAACATATTGGATTAGGCACTTCTTTTTCAACATTCCTCAGGAAAGTCACACACAACCTTTTGATTACGAAAGTTTAATGCTTACACCTTTTCTTCCTTTAATTTTACACGTTGTTGGTGTTTTTTGGGTGTTTTATAAAATCATTAATGAAAGGTAAATTGAATTATCGTATTATTTATGTTTGCACATCAAACTTTTGTGGTTTTACATTTGAGCAAGATAGTATGAGTTGTTATATCATTTCTGGTTGTGGTTTTACTTATTTCTAGCCCTTGAGTTTTACATTAATTTAAATGTTTGCACTAGACATATCTACTAATTTCTACACAAGAGGTCCAGTTATATACAATGTTCTTTCCATGTTTTCATTTAAAGTATTATCATAAGTTCTAACAGTGTTTCCAAAATGTTATAAACCCTCTAAAATGATTATGGACAATATATAATTCTTTCTTGATTTGTAATCCATACAATCGTTAGGTTTTTCTTCAAAATATCCTTAAGTGATTATGAATTGTGAGATATTTTCACACACAACCCAAGACTTGATCCATATCACAGCTGAACTTCTATCCTTGCATCTAATCTTTAGATTTGATCAAAAAATATGATACTTACCAATAAAAAAAATATTACACATTGTTATTGTATCATAGATTGAAGTTTGATTTGGTTGGCATGAAAGTGTGACTTAAACTTCATAAAACCTACATTGAACTTTCCATAAGGTCAATGTGACAAATACAATGAGTTTACTTCAAACTTATTCTCGATCAATTCATTTTACAGATTTATTAATGTTGAGGTTAGCGACACGCAACACAATAAATATATTTGCTTTTGATTAGTGTGAAATGTGAATGGCTCGAAGCTATACTTAATGAAATCTTTCAAGGCGATCAACACATGAATATTTTACATGTTACGTAGTATAATGAGTTTATATATGTGCCGACCAACATACAATCTACGTATTTCATATATTGAAAATTTTCACAGAATAGTAATAAATAATTAATAGTATTCCAATTTAGTCACTCGTACATATATTTTTTAAATTGGATCACTAAACCATTAAATCGAGTCATTATAGAATTTTCTTACGTAAAGAAAGTAATAGAGGAGAAGAAGCGGGGTTGGTATTTTCAATATATAACATTATATTATATTAAAAAGTAACAAAATTATGCTAGTTATATTCAAAAAATTACCTAAAATTCACGCCACAATTTTACATTATTATAAAAAAGAAAAGAAAACATAACAAAAAAACATGCTAACAACATGTTATAACTTATAATTTAAATAAAACATAAAAGTCGGGTGATATAAGTGTAACATTTTATAAATTTGAGTTACCTAATTGAAATATTTTTAAAACTTGATTAATATTTTGCAAAGTTACCCCATGCGTAAGTTATTTCATGCATTTATATCCATAATACAAGAGTTAAATAACAGAACTAATCTCAACCTTTCAAATTGTTAATTACAATTATATATATCTACATTTACCAACTTGATGTACAGTGAATTACAACTATTGAAATAAGTTGCACAAAAGGTTAGTGCATATACAACTTCTTACTTCTTCCCTTTCGTAATGTACAAGACATTTAATGCATGATATGTCTTACACATCAATCCCCAAGTGTGGCTTTCTTTGTGGTTTTCTATAAACCCATTTGTTTTTCGAAACAAATCAAACACATTAGTTTCATTTGAAACGAATCAAACACATCAGGTGCGAATGAAATTAATCGAACACTAACATAACCCAAATTGAACAAATAGACTATGATGATCCTGAATA
>BJCM01082913.1:0-11562 GCA_018326385.1 Flaveria bidentis | reverse complement strand
CCATGGGAACTCACTAACTTTATGGTTGACACTTTATTTTTAACATGTTTCAGGTTTATTACTTGAAGATCTTTTTGTGTTCACATAGGACTTGGAAATAGTTTAAACTGAAAGTCTTATATTATTGGTTGTATCTTGATTGTTTTGTAATTGCTTATTTGTTTTGTAATGTTTACTGAATAATGACATTTAATATTATTTCAACTTAATTAGTTCCATGTGCTATGAGTAATCGTATCCCATTCGTCCGCCCCGATGATTCCGCCGTTGGTCGGGGTGTGACAAATTGGTATCAAAGCCATGGTTATAGGGATTTAGGTTATTAGAAATGGAATGACCTAGACTATAACTAAGTACCTTTACACATGAGTTCTCTCATATATTTTATATGCTTAGATAGAATTTTATGTGACTTAAATGTTTATATTTGATTATGTAATTTCAAAATCACTTTTCAATCGTTATATAATATAATTTATATAACTTCGATTATAGCTATCAGTAGAAAGAATAAAGTAAATATTCAAATTCAATAATGGACCCAGTCTAAAGTATCTTAGCGAGGATTTTAGTAATGTATTTTGTGTAAATTCAAGTACTTTGTTTTTAGTAAGTTGAATGTCTAGCAATTATGTGATATAATCAAAAGATGATACTTGAAGCCACTAATCAACAGGGTTGAAATATAAAGTGTGAACTTTTGGTGTCACAATTGGTAGAAGTGTGCTCCTCATCGTTGCTCCACTGCGCGCTAACAGGATGCGTGTTTGAGTTAAATCTAAATAACGCTTTTTTGGTTCATATCTTATGAGTTTTTAAAAGAAAGTTTCTCCAAATCATTTTCTTGTGTGTACGCCTGATCTTTCGAGTTTGGATGGTTGTAATATTATTTGCGCTGACATGAAGTTGTCTTTGAACTCCAGGATGGACCAGGGAGCGCGGGAATGGTGACAGATCAACAGAAGCTTGCAGCTTAACAAGAATTAAAGTTGAAATATGAACATTTATGGCTTGATTGATCATTCATTGTAAGTTCATATGTATTTATAGAGCATTGTTGAAAAAAACGTCAGGATGGCCGAGTGGTCTAAGGCGCCAGACTCAAGTTCTGGTCTTCGAGAGAGGGCGTGGGTTCAAATCCCACTTCTGACATTCTTTATCTTTTTATCTTACATTTTACAGAAAAACCACTCTTCTTTGAGCATCTGTCACTTTTGATACTCTAAGTTACCAGTTGCTAATACGCAACTGCAGATGTAGTTTCCTTTCGAGTGCTATCTTCTAAGTTTGAAGTAATAGCTTTTATTGTATCATCCCCATCAGTTGTTGAATCTCGATATTTGGATAAGAATATAGCTCAATTGAAAATATCATATTTAAAAAGAATCATACTTTGAAAACAATATGTATTATGGCTCGAAAATATTCTCGATATGTTACAATCACAAAGCAGGATGCATAAAAATGTACAAAAAACTAATTTGATAATTTGAATCAAAGGACATATGTAAGGATAAGTTTTGGATCAAGCTGCATCTAGCTTTTCCAAGCTACTCTCGAACTTAGATCGAGCTACAACAATATGAAACTTCAATAGATTTCATCATCCATACCACGGGAATACAACAATATGAAACTTCAATGGATTTCATCATCCATACCAAGGGAACACAATGAACTTGGTCTTTGAAAGTGAAGCCAATCCTGCAAGTAAAAGAATGGTTTGTGATAAACCTTATGTCGTTTATGTACATTAAGAGAAGGTTTTAAAGCATGGCAATGGGAGTTATATAGGGCCTATATGCATGTCCCTTTTATAATCAATTAGTCATTGTTATGGCCCTAGACCTGAACTCTGGAACTTGCCCTTTGTCACATGTATGAACTTAGGCTTTTCCATTGTCTTGTTAGGTGTCAAATTTAACTTCACCTTTTTCTGGACTTTACCCTTTGCCTTGTACTTTTGTAAAGGCCAAGACTACCTCATGGTTTTCGGTTTCTTATTTTCTTGTTACGTGTCAGCTTAAACCTCACTTTTATATTAGACAAGTTGCCTTTGGTCTAGTAGATGAACTAATTTGTGACATTCAGATAGTGTTGAATGTTGTTAGCTAATTAAGAGATGTTATTTGTAACAAGGAATAAATTTTAAAAATGTCCCATGTATGAGAGAGGTTCTGTTATACATCCATCAAAGCATCAAGCATTCTGCTATCCATCAAACATGAAGCATTCATGCAAGGGGAAAAGCATATAAAGACCTTATATGGAAATGTACAGCAAAAACCATAGTACTAGTCTAGGGATGTGAATTTCAGTTAGGACACAACCTTCATCACAAAATACACAAGTTTAGGTTTAATCTAAACGGGCTCTATCCAGACGTAACATCATACACATTTAGCTAAGCAGGTTGTGTTCCGGTCAACCTATTGGGTAACCTGATATTTTTATCAATTTATAAAACGTATTTATATGTTATAGCTTAATTTGATTAGATGTTTATGCCAAAACTAAAATATACAAAAACTAAGCATCAAGATTTACTAAAATATACAAATAATAAGCATCAAGTTTACTTATTTACAATGTATAACTTTATTGTGTAGTAATTATATGGTATTAATATGTAAAAAAAAATAAATAAAGAAGTGGTGTTTGAGTCAACCCACAAACTCATGTCATGTCATATTTGAATTCATGTGTCTTGACGACACCCCTACTGATGATACAACAAATTTAGAAGTGTGTTTCAGGAATCCTAACGCATAAGCATATCAATAGTAGTTATTAAAAATATTATATGCTATTTCACAGGTAAACATATTTACTCGGAAGATATCCATATGTATATTCCAATGCGCATTGTATACTTCCAATCGAGACAGAAGTCTTTAAATACGTACTTGTGTAGAACAAAGAGATGTGAACAAACTCTGGCTGACGTGCGTGGTTGATACGGTCGAAAGACATGTAATAAAAATATGCGAATTGATGGACAGAATATGAGAAACTTTGATCAAATGCATGTGATTGTAATTTCCAGCACCACATTTACATCATAAGCCGGGGGGAAAAAGAGGAAGAATGTAGTTGAGTTGGACGATGATACATCAATTCCAGTATTTTAGCGGAAACCTGTTCAACGCCGTATATGCAAACTCAAACACCAATATAATGCTATTGACTCTGTCATTGGTATACGAATAAACTACAAATCCATCTAATCAACCTTAACCGGGCCGGTGGGTCCAATATAATGTTACTAAGAAATGAAACAAGAACAGAAAGACTATTTGTAACAAAACTTTGGTACAAAATTGGGCATGCTGGAGGCTGCTAGTATCTTACAACTTGGGTTTTGTCATCACCCCCACCATGGTTTCGGCCATATGGATTGCTTTCACTAAATCCATTTCGGTTTCCTCTGCCTCGTGGTTTTTGCCTGAATTTTGATGCGCTGCTGTCTATGTTCAGGTTTACCTTTGGAGGGTCTGGGAAACAGAAAGATGCTGCAACTGCCTGCCATCAAAAACCAATACACTTTAATCAACTAAATTCACAAGTGCATTCCATTTTGGTAGCAGTTAAATCAACTGTAAATATGTTAAAAGGGAACAGGTCAAAAGTAGCCCAAAGTGTAAGTTGCAATCTAAAAAACCTCCTAGATTATTATTGGGACAATGTAACATATACCAAAAAAATTCAGAAAATTATTTTGGGCCAACCTGGCCAACAATCGAGAATGCTTTAACACCTCTAGTATCTAGCATCTATTGTCAAACAGGACCATGAAACCAACCCCACCACATGACTCAGGACATTTTTTGGAGGACTTATGTCATCTGTAAGCATAACCCCCAAACGGAAGTCAAACCTACGATCTACTTATTCGTGAGCCAAAAGTCCTAGTGACTAACCAGTCCATTTACTATTTGATGCAAGGGAAAGCATGGACTCAGTGGAGAAGTGTAGAAGATAACTTAAGAAAATCTTTTCGGTTGGAACAAAACAAAAGCACACCTGTGTATCAAGGCGGTGAACATTAAATATGTCCTTCATGGAGTGTGAGTTATAAGCTAACAAGTATGATCTGTATGCATCTTTTGCTGATTTATTCAAGTGGTAGTTCGTGCCAACCAACTTTTCCTGCAATAACAAACATATCAAACAAAACAATAGCTATAACTATGCTAAAACAAGCACGTACATACCAGGTGAGACTGCACATTAGCCATCTTCTTTTCATCGAACTCGTACTCCTTAACTGGTACTTTTGCAGCCTAACAATCATCAATAAATCACAAGTCGTAACAAAAATCAAAACTGATATTTAAATGAAAATTTTGTCAACACACCTTAAGGTAGCGAAGAAACTGCAACTCCTCTGGGATAAGGAAAAGTAAGGCATTTCCTTTTGCACCTTCTCCACGAGCAGTTCGACCCACCCGATGAATATATTCCTGAAATTAGATGATAAGTGTAGCATTAACAGATAAACCAATAACTTACAAACAAAATACAACATAGATATAAAACGAGAGAAGATGAAAATAAAAGACCTTTGGTTCATCTGGGGGATCATACTGCACAATCCAGTCCTATAAGCAAATAAAAGATCCATAACTGAAAAACATTTTTAAACACAGATAGGGATTTGTGTCTCATTTACTTGATTCGAGAAGAACAGACTTACCACAGCGGGGATATCGAGACCACGAGCAGCAACATCAGTACACAACAAGATTCCTTTCTTTGCTTTGCAGAAGTCAAAGAATGTGGAAGTCCGTTTCTGCTGCTTTTGTTTCCCATGAATATCAAAACACTCCACGTGAATGTACTTAAGAAGATCAGAGTGAAATTTAACCGAATTGCATGAAGAGAAGAAAACCATCACTTTCTTTGACAAATTCCTTTTCAAGAAAGAGTAGAGAAGTAAAAATCTTTTTGCACTTGGCACCACACAATAACCTTGCTGCAAACCTTCATTTGTCACCTGAAACACCCACCATATTATATAACAATAATTCTTAAATTTCACATAACATAACAAAGAGAATAGCTTGTCTACCCTGGATCTCCCATCGTCTACATCAATATACACTGGAGTAGTCTGAAATGATAAGCGTGCAAGATCCTCAACCTGAAAAAAAAGAACAGTAGAAAAAATAAAGATAACAAAAATCGATTTACAACAAAGTGAAATAAAAATTATATTCATCATAAATGGTACTTCCCTAAATGGCCCTTAAACTATCTGTCTCCATATGAATGTCACATAAATTATAGAGACAAAATGGTATTAAACATACAAACAAAATATTACTGTCATTATTGATGCGCCTGTTGAGTAATGAAATATTGTAACAGAAATTACAAAATGGGTTAGAAAATATTTCCTGTTAAGGTTCATTAAAATATTAATCATTTAGCTCATAACCAAAAAATAACTTTCCCATTATGCCACTAAAATATATATCTCTGTTTGAAGGTTGCATGACTTACAAAGGTAAAAAACTGAACACAACTATCCACTGAACTATAAAACCAACTTAACAAATGCATTCCTGAATAAGTGGATTAAACCCTTAAACGACTAGCATTTAAAACAGATAGAACAAATTGGGATGTTTAAGTTCTGAAATTTGGAAAACAAAGGTTGAGCCAAAGCAAAGCCACAACAAAAAGATTACAACCATCTGACTCAAGAATTATACCTTCTTCGTCTGAGTGGCAGAAAAGAGAGCAGTTTGCCTTGTCTGCATATTTAAAAAACACACAATTTAGTTCATCAACGTGATGCAAGGAGTCAACTATACTGAGTTACTACTTTCAAAATGTATGACTACAAGTTATACAAGAACCAATGAATAGTGTATTTGGGAAAACAAGTGAAGCAATCTAGTGAGACAAAAATCTAATTGCATAGACACTGCAACTTAAAAACATGGTACAAAGCATACCTTTGGTAAGATTTTAATTATCTGCTTCATTTCTTCTTCAAAGTTGGCTTCCAAAATTCTGTCAGCTTCATCAATCACAAAGCACTGCAAAATCCAGATACAAATTTTGAAAAGAGAAAAGAATACCACAACTGATATTTAAGAGATAAGATCAGAAATCCAGAAAAGTAAGAAATGGCTTGTTACCACGTCTGTTGATCAACTTGCATGGTTTGTATTGAATCATGAGCCAACTATTATTTAAGCTGGACATAAGGTAAGAAAGGAAGAAAGTGTACCTTGAGGTTCTTATAGATAAAGCCTTTGGTGTTCTGGAGATGATCAAGAAGACGGCCAGGAGTAGCTACCAACAAATTCACACCCTTTACAATTCGCTCAGCTTCTCCTCTTCGGGCTGCACCACCAATAACCAGCCCAAGAGTCTGTGAGTGATACTTGAGAAGGTCCTTGGCAACAGCATGAGTCTGTACCAGAAAATAATATTTCTTGAAACTAAACTCTTACTATATAAAACCCTTGTCTTTCCACATTGTCACTATCTTTTAGTGACACTATGAATGTTATACAGATTAACACAGTTAAACTAAAAGCTTTATCATGATTTTGAGGAGTTTATTAAACTTACTCTGCATTATACGTTGCTTTGTATGCTTTTGAATAATTTTTGGTTCTACACAACATTAGACACTAGTACACGACCTACTGCTCACTAACACAATACTAATAATTGCCTATGTCAGGAATTAAAAATTTGACAGCCAGAATTATTCAATAAATAGCAGAACATGGTGTACCTGTATTGCAAGCTCCCTTGTTGGGCAAATGACAACAACACCAGTCCCATTTCGCGGAGCAAAACGAGCATGATATAACAGCTCAACTGCGGGTACAAGAAAAGCCAGAGTTTTACCAGAACCTGTTCTTGCAGCTCCAAGAACATCTCTTCCTTCCAAAAGAGGTGGAATTGCTCTGGCTTGGATCTGCAATCATAATATACAAATCAAACAGGAGTTACAGGTTGTAACAAAAACATCATAATAACAAACAATAACCACAAAAGTTTACACGTTCAGCTATTTGTCAGAGACATCACAACTTGTAAAAAGCTTGTAGGATTGGTCTTGCACCCACAAGTTTCATACTTGAAAGCAATGTGTTGGTAATGGTAAGCAAATTGAAAATAATAATAATAATAATAATAATAATCATAAAGTTTGATTTTGAACTAAGCAATCGAATCAAATGAGACTGAAGACTACCTGAGTCATATACTGAAAACCCATGTCGAAAATAGCTTTCATCGTTGGTTCAGACAATGGCAAATCAGTAAATGAATCACTGCTCATAATCCCAGACACACCACCACTCTTTTTCACTTTCTTCTTTGTATTAATCTCCTCTTCCTCTATTTTCAAACCTTGTTCCTCTTCTTGTTGATCTTCAACAGTCGTCCTCTTCTTCTTCTTCCTTATATATTCAACCTCTACTTCTTCTTCTTCCTCAGCGCCATTAACTTGTGCTTCTTCCGGTGATGCTAAATCAGACTCTTCATCTCTGTTCTTTTTGTTCTTGTTTTTCTTTCGTTTCTTCTTGCTATTACAATCTTCAACATTTTCGATTATGGAACTAGGGTTTTTCTCCAAAATTGCCATAGCAGGCAACCACCACTGTCTCTGTTTAAGGTCTTCAATTGTATGTTTGATTCAATCACTAATAAAAGAATCTGAGAAAGCAATTGAAACAAGGACACCCAAATTCAATTCAATTAATAAATATATAAAGTCTGAAAATTAGGGTTCTAGAGTGTGACGAAAATTAGGGTTTAACTAGAGGTGAATATACTACCAGGCTACCAGTAAACCAAAGTACCGAACCAACTCGGTTGACCCCGGAATCTTTTTTTTTTTCAAGAAAATTTTACCTTTTAATAATATTTTATTTATAACACGAAAATTTTATTAAATAATAACCTTCGCTTTTTGTTAATGAAATTTGGTCCAAACAAGGATTTTATGCAAAGGTATTGAAATTATGATTTTGTTTTATTTGATTTGCAATACGTGACTACAACTCATTAAACCGTTGAATAATTCTATTAAATAAAGATTTTAGTTATTTCACAGATAGGACTAATAATATAATTTAGAGTAAATTATTATTTTAATCACTATGTTTTAAATAAAATAATTAATTTCATTTAAAATATTAAAAGTAACCATTTTAATTACATAATTTTTTTTAAGTAACGTTTTTATATCCACCCATTAGTCTCATTCACGAATTACGTTAAAACTCATTCGGTTGTTTCTCACATTAGAGGCATTTTAGTTAATTTTTGTTGAGGTAAAAAATTGTTTTTTTTATCAAATACAACCAAACACATGTAGTCAAACTTATGAAGTCAAACTCAAATGTATTTTTGACTAAATATAGTCATAAGAAAGTGAATAAGAATCAACATAGAGCATTTATAAATAATGTTTATTATTTGAAAAAGCAAAAATGTAAATGCAACCGTAATCAATGTTCATAAACATTAAAAGATTTCAAATATTCAAAACAAATAATTGAAATGCAAAAATGTAAAGATAACCACAACCAATATGTATAGACATCAACATAAAGCAAATAATACCAAATGTTTAAAACTTGGAAATATAAAAATGTAAGGAAAACCATAACCATTGTTCGTAAACATCAACAAAGAGCAAAATATACGAGAAAATTATGCTAACATTAATTTGGCTTGTTGAGGTGGTTATCTTGTGCAAATGACCTTTTATTATGATCTTTTCGGTTGCATTTTTGGCAAATGACTGTGCTTCCAATCCTAGTCATATTTCCTTTACAACTGGTTAACTTAGTTTTTCATAGCTTTTCTTTTTTGCCTTCTTGGGTCTTCTAGCCTGTTTGTGGTGTTTTGAAGATGTGAGTTTAGTTATACAAGATGAAGGTGTCCCATGTCTCTTCCATTTAAGAGTATATTACTTTGACACCTTCCTATATAACTAAAATGTAAAGAATTACAAAATCATTAATGGACATATGCTAACACAATAGTATTAATAAGTGGTTTACCACTAAAAAATGTTCTACACCATTTCTTTGGTGGAATTTGAACGGTCATTTAGTGTTATATCTTGTGAGGCAATAAGTTTCATTGTTGTCTCATAATGTGGAATTGTAGTTAAACTAGCACACTTCCAAAGCAAGTTCTTGTACAAAGCACCCTTCCATTTTGACTTCATATTCTAATGTATATGCCTTAAACATAATCGATGTTCAGCATTAGAAAATACATTATATAAAGCTTGTATGATACCTTACATGCTTGAAAACAAAGTTAAGTACAGACCATATATGATAAATATCTGGGGAATACATCAAATTTTATACTTTATGTCGGTCACTAATGAATGTAAAGTTCGAGTTGGATGAAAAATTCAAGTCGTTTATTAGGCATTCCAAAAACCAAGGCTATGCACTACAATTTTTGGCTTTTACTATCTCATTCTAGTATGTCTATTCCATAAGTTTTAAACCCGGTCTTTAAACCACCCAAACATATGTAGATTCTCTTAAATTGTCTTGTTTCACTTGAAGGGTTCCATTCTCCTTCAACTTCTATTTTCACAATAGTACCTAGGTTTGCCCTTTTAGTTCTTCAGTTCTTCATAAAAATCACTTAAAAGACCATATTGAGCTATGTAGTGTGCTAGCCATCATCTTAAAACTAAATGTTTTATGCCTTGACACATGGAGCTAAAATTTTCTTGAATCAAATCTTGGATGACCTTAATTGGTATACCAGGGTTCACAACAACAATGATTTCTAACTCTCTAGCAAGAAAACTTACAATACACAACCTAACCTCTTTTGTTTGAAGACAAATATGCTCATTGATAAATGTCTTCACAACCCAAAATCCTTTTTTATTAGGGTTAGAAACGTGTAATGTTTAAGGATGGGTGGGAACCACCTATTTTCTCTTCTTTGACCCATTTACTTTTAGAGATTCTTTTACATCTTAGGACCCACCTAATGTACTTGTAAGATATGTGGGATTAATGCCCACACACACCACCCAAAGCCTAATAGTCTTATTGTTTGAAATTACCAATTGTCTTCTAGTACTTTATTTCATCTCTATTTGTAAAATGCTAATACTTCTGTCACAAGGTTTTTAGTCTTCCTCTTATTACTCTTTCTAAGCTCTTTAGTGATATTTTTAAGGTGGATCATTGTCCTCATTAGCAAGACTATCAAAGTCATCTATTTCCAAATCGTCATCAAGTTTATCATCTAAAGATTGCTCTAAAGGTTCTTCTTCAATGTCATCAACACGAGCTCTAAAGTCTGCCATGTCAACTTCAAAGTCATCCAATTCTACATCATTAACTATGTAATCAAAATCCTCTTTTTCATCCTCAAGAAGATCATCATCAGTAGCTTCACTATCCTTATTACCAACAGTTCAACAACTTCATGACCTTGATCATTACATTAGTAAGTATTCAATCCCCTCACTAAATGTTCTACGTATATTTCTACGACAAACTTCTCAAAATATTTTAGTAAACTAAGCACATTATCATCACTATCTAGTGGCCTCAAACGAGAAGCCAAATCTTGATAGTACAAATATATTGGTTCATCAACAGGATAACCTAAATCCCTAATCATTGTTATTACCTTATGCCTTATGAACTCATCATAATCTACCAAATCAACAAAGCTAACCATACCATTTTCATACTTTCTGCCTGGGGTGTTAGTGAAGAACCCTCCAAGATGAAATTTCAAAGAGAAAAGGAACAAATTTTGCCGTAGTTAAAATAAATAAAAAAACATGAGCAAACAATCATGGCAGTTGACAATCTGAATGAAAATTAAAGCATGCTCACCATAAACCTGGTAATGATCGAATACATCATCTTATTTTATCAAACATACCATAATAAAAAAAAACCATTGCAGTTGTAAGATTGAAGGTGTGGGAGCAAAGCAGATTCAGGTGTGATATTGAACAAAGGCCAATGTCGATTAATTGAATTTGATTGAAGGTTTGATTTGATCAACTGAATAAAGCAGATTGCAGGTTAACAACATTATTCATTTGCTTTAAGCAGCATACTAAACTAGAATTATTAGATGATAAAAATTGCATGTATGAAAACCAACACTTAAATGGATTTAAAACCAACAATAAAAATCAAAACTTAAGTGAATTAAATTTGAAAAAAGTGAAAGGTGAGCAACATATTTAAAATCCTCATATTGAACACTAAACATATAAATCCTAATTAGACAACAACATATATACATGTTCAAAACAACAATTTGAGTGGATTAATATAATATATAAAATGCAAATCATTGAAAACACCACTGATTATTATTGAATATTAATAGAAATTTATACCTCACAACGATAATCCATATGAATATTGAAAACAATGCATATAATATATAAAATGCAAATCTTTGAAAATCGTTTGTAACTTATCTGATTATGAAAATTTAAAAACCAAAATAGCATATATATATATATATATATATATATATATATATATATATATATATATATATATATATATA